>JAWWTY010000106.1:112728312-112751411 GCA_035222235.1 Margarornis squamiger
GGCTCTCTCCAGCAGCTCCAGGTCCTTGTGCTGTTGTTCCCAGGGCTGGAGGCAGCTCTGCAGGTGGGGTCTCACCTTAGGGAGCGGAGGCATGGAATCCCCTCTTGACCTTGCTGCCCCTGCTGTGGGGTGAGCCCAGGATGCTGAGTCCATGTGAAAGCCACCAAAGACGAGGTTCTCAGATTTGTTCTCCTATTTCTTTCCATCCCACCTCTGTCCTCTGTGACCACAGATGGCTTTTGCTGAGTGTCTAAGGCAGGGAGTGACCCCCATGTGTGCAACACCCTCAGCTCTGGCTCGTGCCAAGGGGACACCCACCTGTTCTGCAAAGCAATGCCAGCTATGAAGGATGTTCTGGGGGGGCTGTGCAGCCCCCAGTCTGTTCTGCACCCTCCCAGGCTTGGACTCTGCTTCAGAGGAGCAAATGCCCTGAGGAAACATTCTGATCACCATCCGTGCCATACTATTTCCCAAATTTTATCTTTCACAAGCTGATCAAACAAGAATATTTTCCCCATTATCTAAAAAATTCTGAGTGCTAGAAAAAATGATTAAAGAATTGTTTTTTTTTTCAAATCGATAGTTATACTTGTTAGTGAATTCAGTCAGGGGGAAAAAACCAAACAGGTTACATCCATTTTTTTTTAAAACAATATTATTATTGTTTAACTTGGTGAAAGAGGATAGGCCTGTACTGAGTGGGACAAGACCAGTGCAATGCATCTCCCTAATTAACTTACCCTAATTTCATAATTACCCTCCCCTCCCTTTTTATATTTTTCCTTATGTTGGGATTTGGAAACACACTCAACTTTCTCAGAGTTTAAGGTGCAAATTACATGTAAACCTGTCCCTCTGCTCCTTACTGGACTCCTACAGACCTAAACAAAACTACCCCTTAAAAGTACATATAATTTTTTCCCCATTTTCTGCCAAAATCTCGATGTTTAGCATAATTCTTTGTCATGGGGTGAAAATACTTTTGAACCATTCTCAGCATTTTTTACCAGGGAAACTTTTTCACATGTTAAAAGCAAAGTGACCATACAACCCTCTAGTCACTTCCAGAGCTTTGAACACTTACCTGGGATAAAAGTCATAGGATGGGGACAAAAACAAGGAAGTGGGCTCTGTGATGAAAGACAGACTGCAATGAAACCATCAGAGAGAGCAATGCCCTGAAGTAAATGAAAGGAGTCCAGGCAACTAGTGCAGGAATTTCATCCTCCTCCCTGCAGGAACAGCCTCGGGATGGGTTTGGCTGAGGTGACTGTTTTCTCCCATCATTTTCCAGGCACAGTTCAGGAGCTTGCATGGGATAAAATACATCCCAACAGGCAGCTGGATGCAGCAATCCTGTTTTGGAGGTTAAAAGGCTTTTATAACACCAGTGTGGGCCATTTGGCATCATGCCCAGCTGTGCCAATCATATTGAATTTATTAGTTTAGACACAGAGTAAAAGGTGTGGGGTTTTTAACTAGTCACTGTGCCATAAACTTCTTCCAAGAACTTGGGAACATCATCTCGTGCCTCAGTTTCCCAACCATAAACAACATTTTGATAGCACTGCCCTTTCCCAGGGTGGGATGGGGACCTAAGAGGTGTTCTGAGACACCAAGACACCCCATTAGTTCTCTCCTGTGAGCATGGGGAGGCCCTGGCACAGGCTGCCCAGAGAAGCTGTGGCTGTCCCATCCTTGGAAGTGTCCAGTGCCAGGCTGGATGGAGCTTGGGGCAACCTGATCTAGTGGAAGGTTTCCCTGCCCATGGCATGAGATGATCTTTGAGGTCCATTACAACCCAAACCATTCTAGTACTCTATGATTTTATGATTATTTGCTGGTCAAAACCTCTCTGCAAACATTCACCCACACCAGCAGATTAAGTCCCAGTCTCCCAGGGATTATATTTTTTAAACAGCTCTGATGGGCAAGAGATGAAAAGGCACATTTTAAATGTCCCCAGGGTGGAGAGGATCCTGGCTGTACTGCTGGGACTTGTGGAACTGGTTGGGCTCAGCCCTTGTTGTCTGACCCCAGCACTTGCAGAAACCCATCTCCTCCTGTCCTGCCCAGCAGGATTTCGGAGCAGCTCCAGATCCAGCTCCCTTATCCTCCTCTTCCTCCTCCTACTGCATCCTTCTTGCCATTCAAATATTAAGCTGCTGTACCTGCAATAAATGTCTTTATTCTCTTTGTTGAGCTCTTTTCTGGCAGGACCGAGCTGCGGTGTCGGAAAAAGGGATAAAATGCCCAAGTGCCTTCCCAGCCACGGGACAGCTGAAGCAGTGTCACTCAACATGCTGCTGTCAGCGGGTGATTGAGGTGGACAGGAGGGACGGGGATGGCCATGGGCTGTAAAGGACACGAGCAGGTGGGAGGACGGGGCCATGGGCTGGGCTGGCCCCGGCGCTGGGCGATACAAAAGGGACGGTGACAGCGTGCCAAAGGCAGGGACCACTCCGGGATGGCAGGAGAGACTTTTGGGGCAGAGCAAGGCGGGGAGGGGCAGATGGGTGTGAAGAGCCAGGGTGGCAGGAGGCTCACTCTGCCCTGAGAGGGATGAGAAACCTTGAACAATAGACCCAGGAAGGGAGCTAAGAGGATGCTGGTGCAAGAGGCCGGGGTGGTGGTGGGAGGAATGAGCCCAGGTGGTAGAACACTGTGTGAGGGGAGTTTAACATGGTTATCACTGGGGAGAAGTTAAAAAAAAATCAGGCAGTGGTGTAGAGGAACGTGGGAGAGGGGGAAATGCCCCTTTCCCCAAACACACTCACACACACACAGGGGTCTGTAGTATAAGCTGTTTGAAGTGCTTTTTTAGCCAGCTTTGGCTAAGAGAGTGATGGGCACCCCCAGGCATAGGCTGCTTGCTGGAGAGCATTTCTGACCACACCAGTTCCTGCTTCCTTGGGAAAACCTTGAAGAGGAGGAAAATCCCTTCTGAACATGCCAGACCAGCTAACACCCCTGAGGTGCCATGAAGGGACAGAGGATCCAGGAGAGGAGGATGAAGGGACCAACTGCTTCTTTGCTGAAGGTAATGTCTGAGATTTACTTTTATTTTTAATGCATTTTCTCCTGTGACATGAGAATTGATGGTATTTATGGCCAAGCCCAGAGAACACAGGCAAGAGCCACTGTCCAGCATCCAAGGTTGTGGAAAGCATCATAAGGAACTCTGGGCAGGGAAAAAGATGCCAAGGATGGAAAAGGGAAAGGAGGTGATGTGGTGCCCTCATGGTTCAAACAGGACCCCAGATTCACTGCCAAGTTCCCTGGGGTCAGACCATACTGCTGGATGTGGCCTATGGCCATGGTATGGAAGCATCCCTTCAAAGTGGGTGTGCTCAGGCTCACAGCCATGGACAGACATCCCCAAGGGATGTGTTTGATTTTCAGGAACATCAAAGTGGAAGAGTTGGTGTTTGGTGCCCTGTTGGTGAGATCTCTTGGCTCACAAGCAACCCTTCAGTGACCCAGAAGGTGCTGGGACTACAGAGAAGGGACTGCAGGATCTCAGCTGGTCCCTATAGGCTGGGGGACCAGTTTCATTCCCTGGGAAGCTCTGCAATCTCAGAGTGTTCCCAAGGAGCCTCTTCTGAGTGCAGAGTGCCTGGTGCAGTGAACAACTTTCAAGGGGAAGTGACCTTCTGATTTTAATTCTCACCTTGGAATAAGTGATCACCAGCAAATTCCTACTAATGCCTGCCTGCCCACCATGGCCAGATGTTAGACTGTGTCATCTCCATCCTATTTTTGCTCCAGAATCCTTACTGGACTATGAAATGCTCTCTCCATTTCACAGATAGAGACATGCATAGGTCCAAATTCATCCCCACTATCCTTAAAACCTTAGGTAAGGAGCCTAAATGATGGCTACAGTCAACCCTGGCTCCTTCTGGAGTCAACAGAGGGGTGGCTGCCTCTTGATACACTCCTGGGCCCTCTCTGTGGGTCCATGGGTGTCTGTTCCTTATACGTCCAGCCTGTTAGCAATATTCATTAATTTAATTGGGAATGAATGACTGAAACTGTCAAGAGCCCAGAGTGGGTTTATCCTCCTCTTGTCTCAACTCATCTTCTTAATTCTCTGTGCTTGGACTACATGGGGAGGAATTAACCAAACAAACTAAAGGGCATTGTCCTCTTTCCCAAGGCTGTATCCTTCCCACCTATTCCCAGAGCACAACATTAAGCTTTCTGGCCTCCAGGAGAAAGCTCCAAGCTGGGGAAGGGTTGGTGACGTGAGCTGATCCAAAAATCCCCACCCCAACAGTTTTAGATGCAGAAAGAAGATGAGGCTGATTCCCCACCTTTTCAAGCCAGTGGCAAAAATCCTACAGGCTTCTTGAGGCACAGTTATCCTAAATTACGCTATTAAATTTATTTGCATTCAAGATATGAGGGAAAAGGGAAGGCTTAGGAGCAAGGGAGGCCGTGAAGAACATGTGTGGGCATTGCCACAGGCTCTCCAGTTTGTCCCAGAAAAAAAATCCTCTCCGTGCCTCAGTTTCCCCACTCATAATCTGGGAATACTGGTGAGCAGGCTTTGCTCAAGGGCTCCATTCTCTTGGTGCAGAGGATCAGACTGGATAAATAAAATACGGTGTGGCTAAAAGAGAGCTCAGATCTCAGTTTAAAAGCACCAGATAAAGTGAAAAATACAACTTAGAGACCCATAATTTAAGTATCTTTTTTTATATTGAGATAAAAGTGGTAGAAAATCAAACAAGGGGACTATTAGGATGGACAGACACATTGCCAGGACTGCTGGTGATTTCCTACAGTCTTTCCAAATAACCTTGGGCCACTCACTTATTTTCTTCAGTGCTGTACTGTCCTTCATGCCTCCCCTCTTTAACAAATTAAATAACAGCACAGTGGGGCTGGATGATGTTTCAGAGATGCTCACTGAGGCTTTATGCCCACTGAGTTGAGGCAGAGAGCTCACTATCACAGTTTATGGAGCAAACTCAATGAACTTTGAGACACTCTCATGAAACCACTTTAAAAAAAAAGCCACACAAAACACCTCCAAAACCCAAAGGGCCTAAATATAGTCTCTGGCTAGACATGGGCACTATTTTGCAGACTGATGCAAACTTGGTTTCTTGAGTTTGAAGCTTGCTGGAAGGTGTGGTTAGGACAGGGTTAAGATGAAACTAATTAACTTCCCTTCAAAAATCTGCCCTCAGACAACTAATTTGGCTCCTGAGGTTAAAATGATAACCTCACTGACTTGTCCACAGTCACACAGAAAATTGCAAAGGAGGCAAAAAGGCTCTACATGAGGTTTTTTCCCCCTGTGAGGTGTTTTTTGCTGTAGGTAGGGGGGCAACGAGGTGGCAAATTCCAAACGTGCAACAGTTTGGGCTCAAACCTTCCCTGTGGAGAAGGGCAGAATATTCAGAGGGTGATTTCTCTTTTCAATTATAGAATCACAGAATGGCTTGGATTGGAAAGGACTTTGAAGATCATCTATTTCCAACCCCCTGCCATATGCAGGGTCACCTTCCACTAGCCCAGGTTGCTGCTCCAAGCCCTGTCCAGCCTGGCCTTGGACACTTCCAGGGATGGGGCAGCCACAGCTTCTCTGGGCAACCTGTGCCAGGACCTGCCCACCCCCCCAGCCAAAGATTTCTTCCATCAGGAAAAGGAGATGACTCCTATTTGCCCCTTCCCTTTTCCCTGCTACCAATGGACCTCTCTGTGCACGTGTGTGCAGACAGGGAAATGAAAGACTTAGCAGCCTCCCTCCTTCCAGGAACAACTGCTCCCAGGAAAGCATTCCTCGGGCAATCCAGGGTGGAAAAAGAAACTTGACAAAGAGCCCAGCTGAGTGGCTGCCCAAATGCCAGGCGTGTTAGAGAGCCTGTTTCAGGAGTATCACCTCCCATCTCGTCCTCAAACCAGCCCAGTCACAGGGACCCTTAGGGAACAGCTGCCCCATTCTTTCCTCCTCCTCTTCCTCACTCCAGGCAGGGACAGACGTGACTCTGGATATGCCTCAGATGATTGGGATACTCTCAGTGGCTCCAAAAGGCATCAGCTCTTGGCTCTTCATTTTCATATCTGCTTTTCACAAGCAGTGTAATATTCTAGGGTAGGTAAAAAAAAGTTAGTGGTTTTAAGTGGTTTTAAATGGTTTTAAATCCACTTGCCTTCCTTCTCTACCAGCTTTTATGGCCATTCCTGTCAATTTTTTACACTCAAGCGTGTGTCCCAGTCAGCTCCTGAATTTCTAGTCACTTAGCTGTAATTTTCCAATCCATGTTTCTTCATTCTGCCTCTTCTGGGTTTTCCAAATCTCAGAACAGCGTGATCTGGAAATACAACCTAGTGAGTCTTCACTGCAGCAGTCTCTGTTCATTCCAGTGAATGAATTTAATGCAAATCTTGCTCAAATTAGGTTTTAGCATCATCATGAAATTCTATTTTACACCTACATAAGATTTTAAAATTCCGGTCCACAAGTTGTGGCAAAACAATATACATAAATAATGAATATTTACCTACTTACATGCACGAGATCAAGGATCTTCCAAAAAACTC
The DNA here is from genome assembly GCA_035222235.1 of Margarornis squamiger. Taxonomy (NCBI): domain Eukaryota; kingdom Metazoa; phylum Chordata; class Aves; order Passeriformes; family Furnariidae; genus Margarornis; species Margarornis squamiger. The sequence continues at coordinate 112,734,868 of JAWWTY010000106.1, forward strand.
AATTTGTTTCCCCACTAAGCACTCTAAACCCACTATATGATCCTGGAATTTCCGTGTTACTTTGATACAGGCCTATGAGAAATTTAAGAAAGTGCTACCAGTGAGCAGCTTTAACAGCTTTAAACTGAGAGAAGGTTTAGGTGGAATATTAGGAAGAAATTCTTCTCTGTGATGGTGGGGAGGCCCTGGCACAGGTTGCCCAGAGAAGCTGTGGCTGCCCCATCCCTGGGAGTGTCCAAGACCAGGTTGGACAGGGCTTGGAGCAAACTGGGACAATGGAAGTTATATCTGCTCATGGCAGTGAAATGAAATGGTCTTTGGGGTCCTTTCCACCACAAACCACTATGATTCTATGATAAACCTCCCTCACAATTTGTTGAAGGACAATATATTTTACATACATAAGAAACAAGTCTAGAAAATGCATCAATGGAAAACTTCTTTGCTCCAGAACTCTTCAGCTTATTTCAGAAAAGAAAAACAAGGAAAAATTTCAGAAAGCAGCAATCTTGGATAGGGGCTTTTAGTGTTTGCTATAAGGGCGCAGGAGCTAAGACAGCATAGCAAAAGTCAAGAACTATAAGGAAAGATTTGCTCAGATCTGAATGCAATTTTTCCTCCCTTAATCTTTTAATTTTTTCAGTCCTCTTATCTTTAGGCAATTTCTTTATTAAAACCATTAATTTTATGGATGGTGTTATTTCCTTCCTTATTTTTCCCTGCTTTCTAGATAGCAAATTTCCATTTTTCTTATTGAAGGAATGGGACTCCTTTCTCCTGCCCTCAGTCTCCTCTGTCAGAGCTTCCAAATTCCAGCTCTCAGTGAGGTTGGACTTGCAGTTTCTCTGTGTCCAGCACCGAGCAAGGTGAATCTCACCTCCCTGAGCAACTCTGTCATGCTCAATAGCTCTGTGTATGAAGGTACAGTTGTGTTCCTCATAGAAAATTGGGGGGAATTCTGGTGCTGGTCCCACCTGTCCACTCCCCCTGCTGTGCCTCAGTTTCTCTGCCTGACACCTGCAGGTTTGCAATCAAAACCTTCTGTGGGACTGGGATGAGAAGGAAGAAATTTGTGGTCAGAGATTTGGGAGGGCGTTTTGGAACCCTAAACTCATTTCAGCTGGGAAAGGTATCCTGTTGTCTTCATGGAGAAAGTCTCTTACAACACATGACTCTTGCTTGGCTCATTTGTGGCCCCAAAAGTAGCCCAGGGATTAAAAAGGGTTGGTCCTGATTAAGTTCTTATAATAATATGAATAATAAAAATTATGCAGATCTACATGAGAGCTAAGAAGACTAAAAAGAAATATCCATTCATTATTGTTGATAACCCATGTAAACAGATTTATGAACTCACAAATCTGGGAACCCACAAACTGTCATGGCTTTACTGAAATCTCTGGGAGTTTTCCCTGATGTCAGTAAGGCTCATCTTCCTCACCTTTTCCAAGTCAAAGGTCTTTATCTAACTGGGAAGTAAATAATACATTGAGTTCTTAAACTCAAATTAAAATGCAATGAATAATATTGTTCTGTCTTACATTTAAAAAAATTACAGAGCAGGAATGTTTTGGTGTGGGTATTTTTAACACCTGTCTTGCTCTTGGTGTAAAAATCTCTGTATAATGGAAATTCAGATATCACTCCTGACCCTGGAGACTTGTAAACAATATCATTTCCTGAGTCACTGCATGTCTCATCTTTTTCTAGAAATGGTATTCCCTTGTTTTATCAGCTACTGAGGTTATTGAAGCAATGACTGAGTATGCAAAATTTCCTGGCCTGAGTTTTCCAGAAATCACAAAGGCAAGTCTTTATCTTGCTTTAGAACAAATGAGCAGCTCCTCCCAAAAAACACTCATCCCTTCGCTGCAGTCACTAAGGATTTTTGTATGAGCAAAATTACTTAGAGCAGCATCCATAATATCAGAATCATGAAGTTTTTAAGTGAAAATAAATTTGAGCCATTCTTAGTTTCCTCGGGCTCTAAATCCATCGCCCCAGATGAGTATTGTGATAAGCATTGCCATGGGATGGATTTCCATCTCAAATCCTTTTGTAGTCATGATTACATCATGTCATGACACAGAGATTTGCTCAACAGCTGTCAGGGAGAAAATATAAGGGCAGAAAAAATGAGGTGGTTGAGTGTGAAATGTAAAATATCAGCAATGTCAGAGTGGGAGGTGTTGCAAGAGAGAGATTTTCTGAAGAAGCACCATGCAAGGGAACACCTCTGCCATAGGGAAGGATGGAGACCTTGTAGGCGTAGAGAGCAACTCTGACTCAACTTCTCCAACATAATAAAATGCCTGGAGAGTGACAGAAAAGCTCCAGGGAGACCTGGAGCCTCTGAGGGGTGTGTGCAGTTCTGCTCTGCACTCTGGAGTCTGTACCTGGCCCACCCACTAGGGTCTGCTTTCAGGGAGACTTTGTGTTTCTTTTAAATCTTGGAGTTATTCCCACCTTGATTTTAGTGTTTCTCACCATCTGAGATCCTTCCTTAGTCTTTCGGTGCTTTTGGAAGAGATAACATGAGAGAAAAGTTGATTTTCTTTCCCCTGTATACTTGTGTGGACTGATTGTGTATCAGAAACTTGGTTACTTCCCTTCCTTTTCCCATCTGCAGAGACACTTCCACTTAGAAGTAAATTATCCTCGTGAACCTGGTACACGAACAAATGGATTCCAACCAGGCGTTTCCCAAATGTGGCCATAACTCCCTTTGAGCATCCTGAGTGTGCCAGTCCAACCAAGGATGTGTGTAATAGCCCCAAATCCAGGAGTCAGAACAGGAAAGGGCACCAGGGTACCCTGCATTTCACTTCTGCTGGGCATTTTTAGCATCAAATGCAGAAATACCTCCATTTGTCCTCACCTCTGTGTCGTGACAGGCTCCTCTCAAAGGTGCAGCAGGGCATGACACAAGTTGGATCACAGGAAATTACAGTTAGATATCAGCAGACAGGTTTTTCACAATGAGGATGGTCAAACTCCAGGACAGAGACCCCAAAACACCGAGAGAACTCCATTCTTGGAGAGATTCAGACTCAATTAGACATGGTGCTGAACAACCTGACCTAAGCTGCTCGTGCTTTGAGCCAGAAGAAGCACAAGAGCTCCCCAGATCCTTCCAATCTTAATGTCTCTACGCCCCTACAACTTAAAGCTGGTTTCTAACCAGCCAGGCCAGCTGCTGTCTGGTCCTGAAGATATTGCCTTCTTGGCCAGGCAGCTTTTCAGGGCATGGACCACATCCCTGTGTGTGTATGAACAGCTGCTCTGCTCAGGTAGGTCCTCAAGGCCCTGCCTTGATACCAATAGTAATGAAAAAGTGAAAGGAAAAAACACTATTTATCACCTCTCACTCATGTGACTTGTTTTGTTTTTTTACAGCAAACTCTAGTTTTTCAGGATTTCAGGGCTATAAAAACAAGTCCAAGCCCATCTCCAACATGAACTTCCATGAGATTCCAGCCTTCAGCACCACGCAATGGCACACCCAAGCACTGGGAAATGTGAACCACCTGAAAATATCCCTCCAAAACATCCCAGACTGGTCAAAGGCACCAACAAAATGGCAGGGGTTTGTGATGCCAGTGCTTTTCCAAGGAGGAAGCAGACTGTCGGCTCAGAAACACGTCTGAGTAGCAACTCTACCTGTTCAGGAGTGGAGGATGCACAGCTGTGCTGCTGCCCAGATCCAGGTTTCTCCTGTGAGATGACATGCTTCTTTATATCCCCATATGGATTAGGCTGCTATGGAATGTAAGGAAGTGTGTGGTTTCAGGGAGACTTCACCACCCTCTGCTTTCAGTGACTGCAAGGAGTCAACGCTCTTCTGTAACTGTGTTTTCTCTGAATTTGGCTTTGCCACATACAGTCAGGCAGCTTATACTCACTTTACAGTGTCCTCAGCACCTGTGGAGAGCACACTGGAATCTGAACTTCTAAAAAGGTGGCACACTCCTGACTCCATGTAAGTTTGATAACGAAGACATATTCTGCACACCTTTCTCTGGAAAAATCACCAGTAGGCTATAGGTTACACCTAACCAAAATAGTATTCACACTGTCCTGAAAGTGCTTTTCAAGGGCTTTCTGAAAACCACTGCATGGCAGATAGCATCCATAATTCATAGAACCATAGAATGGTTTGGGTTGGAAGGGTCCTTAAAACTCATCTCATTTCACCCTCCTGCCGTGGGCAGGGACACCTTCCACTAGCCAAAGTTGCTCCAAGCCCCATCCAACCTGGCCTTGGACACTTCCAGGGATGGGGCAGCCACAGCTTCTCTGGGAAACCTGTGCCAGGGTCTCACCACCTTCACAGGGAAGAATTCCTCCCTCCTATCTCATCTAAATCTACCCTATTTCATTTGTCATCTATTCTCAGCTGGTGGAAAATGCTTTGGAGTAAGTGACATGGAGAAAGAATTAAACAGCACTGGGTAGGAATGACTTGTGAGGAGTAAAACTGAATATGGTCCAGATGTCACATTAGTTAGAAATCCTCCCCTTTACTCCCAGTAATTAATAACAAAATCTTCTTTAATGGGATTAAAATGAATGTTCCAGACATAGGAATTGCAGTAGGGATTGATGAAGATTAAACCAACACACTCTCTCAGTACAGGAACAATCAGAACAGGCTGCAGGGAGTCACCTCCCAATTAATATAACACTGTGGGTCTAAGCAAACTCACAGCAAGGTCAATAATGATGGGCTTTTTTTCCTAAATCTGTATTATCATAAATCAGGGTAGTCTTGCCATGTCACAAATGTCCCCTCCTCCCCTGAGCACTGCTTAATTCTTTGCTCTAATATCACCATGCAGCCATGAGCTCAGTATATTTATTCTTTTTTTCAAACAGTGGAACAGTTGCCTTTAACACATCTAGGACAGCCTGGAGATACCCTGGATATCTCCAAGTTATCCTGAAGATCCTGTTCTATAGTGCTGGTGACCTCAAACCATTTCTCATACTTTACCTTCTTCTACTGTAGGCTAAATATTCAAAATTGTAGGCAGTTTTCAATCAGTCTTAATTTATTTAAGAAGTAATTTAGGAATTTTTGAAGAAATTGTTGTTACCATTATGGCCTAGGTCTGAAAGGTTTTTCAGACTTTCATTTCCAAGGGAAACTGTAGGAATTCCACCCCAAAATAGCCTCAACAAGCCTGATCTCATTAGAAGATTAAAAACATGTTTATGCTGCAGTGCTTAGTATTCATAATTTAATTTTAACCTGGCTATGAGAGGTTCTGCCAGTAACTAGACCTTAAAATTCAGCAAATTCATACCCATTTATTGTCCAACCTCCAGGTCAGTTGTGCAGGTCAGGCTGGACATGCTTTGCTTTAGGAAATGCTGAAGCCAGACAGGTTTCTCTCTGTAGCTGTTATTCCTTGGACTCACATTCCAGGGAGCCTTTGGCATCTGGGTGTCCAAGTTTCACTGTCTACATCACTAGTAGTTCACCAGTGACTTATCCACACCCAGAGAAGCTGAGGTTGCTCCATCCCTGGAAGTGTTCAAGGTCAGGCTGGATGGAGCTTGGAGCAACCTGGGATAGTGGAAGGTGTCTTTAAGCTCCCTTCCAACCCCAGCCTTTCTATGATTCCATGAATTATCTCACCTTCTTAAATAAATTATCATCTCCAAAATCCTTTACTGGGAATGATCCTCGGCCTGCTCTGATTCCCAGGCTAAGCTTAGGAGCTGTTAGGGACGGTCCTAGTTGACACAGGTCAAAACTGTTCCAGCAACAGCAGAAACCGCTGAGTTCCTGTGCTGTACCTCAGCACTGTGTAATGGACTGATATAACCCCTGAAACCAGTGACATTTATGTTCCTCAGCCACCAAGATGCTTTGCAAAATTTCAGTCTGATTCAGAGCCAGGGCTTCTGCAGTTGACCCAAGCCCTGTGGTCTCCTGGACATAATTCAGGAAGGTACTTGTCAAGCCATGATTTTACGCCATCCTTCTTGTACAGAACTAACTCTTAGGTTATGAAATCTAATTCAGAAGAGCATCACAAGTAGCGTGACCATCAGGTTGATGGAGAGGATTCACTCCCTCTACTCTGTCCTCATAAGACCCCACCTGCAGAGCTGCCTCCAGCTCTGGGGGACAACAGCACAAGGACCTGGAGCTGCTGGAGAGAGCCCAGAGGCAGGCACAAAGCTACTTCAAGGCTTGGAGCCCCTCTGCTCTGGAGCCAGGCTGGGAGAGCTGGGGGTGTTCACCTGGAGAAGGGAAGGATCCAGGGAGAGCTGAGAGCCCCTTGCAGAGCCTAAAGGGGCTCCAGGAGAGCTGGAGAGGGACCTGGGACAAGAACATGGAGGACGAGGGGGAATCACTTCAAAGTGACAGAGGGCAGAGTTAGATGGGGTATTGGGAAGGAATTGTTGGCTGTGAGGGTGGTGAGGCCCTGGCACAGGTTGCCCAGAGAAGCTGTGGCTGCCCCAACCCTGGGAGTGTCCAAGGTCAGGTTGGATGGGGCTTGGAGCAACCCGGTCTAGTGGGAGATGCCCCTACCCATGGCAGGGAGGTTGGAACTAAATGATTTTTAGAGGTCTTTTCCAAGCCAAACCATTCTGTGATTCTAATCATAAAAACTAGACAAGATAAAGGGCACCCAATGGAAAAAGGGGTGGGATGTGAATTCTGACCTGCTGTTGGTCAAGCCATTGTCCGTGTCTCAGACACAACACTTCCTTTCTGCATCTGGTGGCCTATTCATCTTTATGGTGTTGAAAACCTGCTGTAGTCTGTGGAGATGTGGACTTTATTTAGTTGCCAAAAGTGATGCTCTTACTACCTTTGGAGACAGCCTGAGAATAATCCACTGGCTCCTAGATTTTCATCAGATCTGTGCTCTGCCATACCTGCATGTCACATGTGAGCATCTCAGACAACCTGTGCCTCCTCAGACAGTGCCAGATGCTTCTGTGTTGGCAAATAAAGGCAAACCTTCAGTCTGGTCAGCTGAACCTTTCCCTAGTCTTGACAGGCTGCATAAGTTTGGGGCTTAACCGTGGAGTGGAATCCCATCCCTTCTTTGCTTCCAGCAGCTGCCTGCAGCCTGCACACGCCTGTTCCACCAGAGCCTGGGATCAGCATTAACTCTTGCTGCCCAGCCTGTGCCAGGATTAAGTTACAGGCACACACACACTTGCAAGGACACAGGAGAAGAAATAACACAGGCAAGGAGCTAAGGTTTAGGAAAACTTACAGCCTGCCTGGGGGGTCAAGGCCACCGTTTGGAATCTGATCTTCCCTCCATCCTGTAGTTTGGTGTTTGCACTCAGGCCCTTGCTGAAGGTAAAAAAGTCTAATGCTTCCTAAATTCCATCAAGTTTGCAACATTCTAGTGCTTATGGGAGAGAGTATGAAGTGGGTGTCATAACTGGAGCCTGGCAGGTACTATTTCTTTGGCATCAAGTTATATATTTCCATAGGGCATATAGAATTTATGTTGCTTATGCTTTCCTTGCTCACAAATAGCCCTGATGAAGCAAAAAGAAAGTCTAAGGCAAGCAGAGGAGTCCTGATGCTACCCAAGTTAATATTCCTCCCTACACTGAGCAGGGAGAGGTCAAGGGGAATGAAAAAAAAATTAGGAAAAAACCCCTCTTCATCAAAATGGTTTTCAGAGTTCATTTTCAAAATGTTTTATCAAGTTGGTTGCATTAGATCTTAGAGACCTTTTTCAACCTTAACAATCCTATGAGCCTAAGCCCCTGAAAAACCACATGCACATGGAGAGGGGCCTATGCATGGGGCTCGAAAAATGCTGCTTTTGTCCTTTTTGGAAGCTGCCCCATGTCCTGCTGCTCGTGGTCTTTCCAGCTGTCCCCTCACTGAGACTCCCAGGTACAGCTGGAGGGCTCTGGGAGGCTCTGAAAAGCAACGCCTGACTGACAACTGGCAGGTGACTTCCCTTCAATTGACAAAGGAGGTGTCTTTTCCCTTCTGCTCTTCCTTTTTTTTCATTATTTAAAAAATAATTTAAAAAAAATAAAGAGGAAAAACGGGGAGAGTGAAGCAGCAGGAAGGAAGGAGCTGTATAAAGATGCCCCATGGCAGGGGGGTTGGAAGGAGATGATCTTTAAGGTCCCTTCCAACCCAAACCGTTCTGTGATTTTATGATTCTAAGATAAAACCTCATACACAGGCTGCTGTGGCTCAGGATAAGCAAAGGCCAATCCTCCAAGCTTCAGACTCTCCTCATTACCCAAGTCCAGGCTTGTGAGCTGGGACCAGATTCAAAAACAAGACCACAATCTATAAAAAATCAAAGCAGGGACCCAGAATTTGGCTCCTGAGGGTTTTTTCCCACATTTAAATATTGTTAACATGTCCAAAAACAAGAACTTCATGCTAGTCCAGACAATCTCCCAGGAAATGGGACATCACATGGACCCCATGTATTGACCTTTTCCCAGCCAAAAGGGAGGTTCCAGCATCCCACCTGCAGTGCTGCCTCCAGCTCTGGGGTCCCAGCTCAGCAAGGACACTGAACCTGTTGGAGAGAGTCCAGAGGAGCCCACCAGGATGATCAGAGGGATGGAGCAGCTCTGCTGTGAGGAAAGGCTGAGAGAGCTGGGATTGTTCAGCCTGGAAAAGAGAAGGCTTTGGGGCAATCTAATTGTGGCTTCCCACTACCTGAAGGGAACCTACAAGAAAGATGGAGAGACACTGTTTACAAGGGCCTGGAGGGACAGGACAAAGGGGAATGGCTTCACGTTGAAAGAGAATAGGTTGAGATTAGATACTAGGAAGAAATTCCTCCCTGTGAGAGTGGTGAGGCCCTGGCACAGGTTGGGCAGAGAAGCTGTGGCTGCTCCGTCCCTGGAAGTGCCCAAGGCCAGGTTGGACAGAGCTTGGAGCAACCTGGGCTAGTGGAAGGTGTCCCGAGCCATGTCAGAGGGTTGGAATGAGATGATCTTTAAGGTCCCTTCCAACTCAAACCATTCTATGGTTCTATGATTCTATGGAAAATGGTGATGTCTCCAGAGCTGGTGTCATAAACTCTGCACCCTTCCTTCTCTTCCTCTACGCAGTGGTTGACACCAGTGCTCCTGTCTCATCTGTCCAATTCCCCTTGCAGGGAAGGCACAGCAAAGCCAAGCATGTGGCGTGGTCAGGAGCTATGCTCTGCTTTGGCTGGTCAAACGGAACCAAGCCCATCTTCCTCGGAGGTTTGGTCCCCTTCAACCAGCTATGGCAGTGTTGAAGACATCAAGCCAGGAAGGTTTGTCTCCCTCCACCTCAGCTCAACCAGCCCTTCCTCCTGGATGGATCTGCTGCCCCTCTGAACACCTTCAGAGGTGCACCTGAAAAGGTTTGGGGTAGGTTTTTGGTTGTAATAAGCATCACTGCAGGGGTGCCAGCTCCTGCAAGGGCACATACATGTGGCTGCTCCAGCATTTCCTTCATCCCTGGAAGTGTTCAAGGCCAGATTGAATGGGACTTTGAGCAACCTGGTGTACTAGAAGGTGTTCTTGCCCAGGACAGTGGCTTGGAACAAGATGAGCTTTAAGGTCCCTTCCAACACAAACCATTCTGTGGTTACCACAGGCCCAAAATATCACATACAAGGCTGTTGGCTCTGAAACCTCCAGGAGGTTTCTAAGTCAATGTGGGTCTGCAGAGCCCTAACACACAACCTACTTTATTTCCTTTCCCTATCAAACATGCATCCACACATCCTCTTTTGCTGAGCATTGCCCATCCATGTAATCTCTAATTAAATATTTTTTAAAAAATCATAAAGGGTAACATATCTTGAAAATACACCGTGTCCACGTGTCTTTTATTACTTAATTAGTGCAAAAAGGAGCTATAAATAACCATAATCTACATGCCAAGGGTTTGTGACCCACAGGAAATAACACATCAGTTACCCCATAGCCACTTAGCCCACAACACATACTCCACCTCACACATCATCCTGCAAGGTATTTTCTGACTTCCCATCCACAGCACAATGTAACAAATGAAGAAAGAGAGCTAAATAACTTCAAAATGACTTTGCTGACAGGGCTTGACCTGTCCCCTGAGCCAGGCAATGAATTTAAGGTGTCTAATTTCAGACATCCAGCTTGGGGAACTCTAGTTATTTCTGATCTTCACCCCACAAAAAAAAAATGCAAAGCTGTCAACAAATAAATGAACACAAGTGTATCAACATAAGTTCATTATGTGCATTATCTGTGATGCCCTTATTTTTAGCTGGATGGATGAGGAGGAGGGAGCATGGATGCAACAGAAGAAGGACTGTCATCAGTCTGGTCCAGAGCAGTTTGGATCTTTGCTACAGGACAATGATGCTCCATGGAAAGCCACATCTTCCCAGACCCTGTATTTCCCCCATGGGGATGCATTGGAACACAACTTCATTCCTGTCAGGTCTCCACGACCAATGTCTTTTGGAAGACCCAAACACACAGGGATGACAGTGCACGGGGGAATAGTCTGTCCAGGATCACATGTGTGACAGACAGGACACCAGGTTTGAAGTCCCCATCACACATCAGGGAGGGTTCTGAAAGGCAGGGAGGAATGTGAATATTGTATGGGTTTGTGGCACTACTGAGTTTAGAAGGTTTGGGAAAAGCAGGTCAAAAGACAAATTGATCCAAGGATGAAGAGATTCTGACACAGGTTGCCCAGAGAATCTGTGGCTGCCCCATCCCTGGAAGTGTTCAAGGCCTGGCTGGATGAGGCTTGGAGCAGCCTGGGATAGTGAAAGGTTGGACTAGATCATCTCCAGAGGTTGCTTCCGACCCAAACAATGCTATGATTCTGTGATTCTGTAGCAGAAGATATCCCTGCCCATGGCAGGGGGTTGGAACAAGATGAGTTTTAAGGTCCCTTCCAATCCAAACCATCCATGATTCTATACCCAGGTTTCCCTCTCAGACCAGACACACCATTCATGGTGAGCAAGGACTGTGTCACCACTGACAGCTCATGGATCTAAACCACTGAGATACCACATTGCACAGTCCTAAATCCCTGGAGGTTTCGGAGCACTTCATGTAAAACTGCTCTCCATTTGACCTGGAGATGAGTCAAAAGGGGATTTTTTATTTTTTTTTTTAACTTTTAGGGTCTCCCTTCACCTCCACTTTACACCCTGGGTTTGCTCAGCACTGGCACTGCCTCTCAATAACACCACGTCTGCAGGGTATGGCACTGGGCTGGGCAGTGGATACCCAGAGCCTCTTGACCGTGGTAGAACAACCCACCTACCCACTCCTCTCCAAAAAAAAAAAGCCCTGGAGACCCAGCACATAAGAAGAAATAGTCCCACAACCTGAAAAATAAGATATTTCAGCCAACTGTCCTGCCAAGTACCTCAGAAAAATCTTGTCAAAATTATGAGTGGGGGAAAAGTATGTGTGTCTGATTGCTCAATAATGTGGGGGGAAGCAAAATCTGCAGCACAAGACAGAAATTAAAATTTAGCTTCTTGATGTGATGTTCCCTCTTTGTAAGCATCATTTGCATTAGAGGAACTAGGCAAAGAGCATCCCTCCCACACTTGTGTTCCTCCTGCATTTCAGCAGTTAATAAACACAGGGCCTCCATCAAGACATTTTTACCACTGCCCTAAATCAGAAGTAATAAAAAATACCAACAGGCATTAAAAGGAAAGGTCTTTTGAATACTCAAAGCTTATAATTTTGTTTTATGATGAACCAGAACAAAATATCTTACATCACTAAGGACCAGAAATCCAGATTCTTTCCCTGATAAATTATTTTATTAAAAGAAAGAAACATGGGAGCTTTTTTCTGGTTAATTTATGAGGGATTTTGATGCACCAAGAATGTTTTGGAAAGCAAGAAATAAGACTGAACATTGAAATGAATATGGTTTGGCTTTCTCTGCCATGGAGTGAGAACAGCAGGACAATATCTCACTCCTTCTTCTGCTGAGCTCTGTAAGACAAGAGCATCCCTTGGACTTAGTCCTGGCCAGCAGGGATGAGGGGACCAGACAGCAGCATTTTTACACTCCTCCTACTCATGACTTGTCTGTCACCTTGTCTCGTTTTGCTTCATCACTGCTAGTCTGACTTTTCACATTAATTAAGTGAAAAGACCCACTCTTCCAGTGCACTTTATTAGCAAGACAATTATAACAGAGATAACAAAGAGCAATGATGACTAAATTCAGGACATAAATAATTCTTAGAAATTATCAAGTTCCTTTCTCCCCAGAAGATGCAAAATTGATCCAATTTCGGCTTACTTGAGACACTTTAAAGTCCACACAACTTTAGAACAGCCTTCAGCAATTCTGCTTCGAGCAAACTCCCTGCTCACAGTAAATGAAAATGTGGTGCAAATCCACCTTGAGAACATCCTGCAAAATATTTGTGGGTGTGAAATAAAAACCAATGTTATTGGGCATTAATTGCCATGACTTCCCAGTTTTCAAGAAGCATTGTGTTCATCCTTAAAGGGCATTTTTCAGAGGAAATAAATATGGATGTCTATTATTTACATTGAAAAAAATTCAAAATGGAGCGATGCAATACACCCAAAATATCTCAGTGTTTCAAAACAAGGCACTTATGACCCAAAAGCTTTTGAGAATCGTTGTCAGGGAAGACCATTGTTGGTGCTTGCATTCCATGGGGAAGAGAATTCCCGTTCTCCCATTTCTCCTCATAATTCTGTCCTCAGGAGAAGGACCAAGACCCACCTCTTGACTCACTACCATCTATTTGCTTTTCCACCAGCCATGTTCAGGATCTGTCAGGGCATGAGACCATTTAATCCCATTTAAAGCCTCATTTTTACTCCCCTGAGGGAACAAAGGTGGTCTGCACACATACAGAAAGCCTCTGCCAATCCTTCCTTTGCTAGAAACAAAGAAAGTAAGACAGACAAGAAATCACCCCGTAACCTTGGGGTGGTGTGACTACTTGGCCTGATGCAACTTTATATGGTAAAACCCTGCTTGAATCCTTTGCAAACCAACTTCGGGGTGGGATGATGAGACATTTGGGTACTTTGCCTGCTTGTCTCCTTCCGTTTTTGTCATATAAGTTGCTTATCAGGCATCAGACGTTGTGCACCACAGAAGTCTTGTGATATCTGGCATCTCCTGCACTGCTGCTGTCCCAAGGGAACCACTTGGGCATCAAGGGAGGCAGCAGAGGTGAAGGCACTGGAGATGTGTCTCTGCAGGGATGGGATGAAGGCTTTTGACAGGCTTTGGAAGCTGTAGGTAGGAAGCAGCAAGAGGATTTCTCTCTCTGGTAGAAGTATAAGCACATTTCATTTTAACATTTCAATCTTCACAGTAAAAAAAATAATAAAAGGAGAGATGAAAAAACAGAGAGTAAACTCAGCTACTATTTTGGAAGAGCTTTTAGTAATTCCTTAATTGATTAAAGGGAAATCTGAGTTTGCTTATAGTTGTACATGCCAATCCTGTATATTTATACAATCTTCCCACTGCTCAGCACAGTGTGGCTTACACAGGTATTGTGAAGAGCAAACAGAACATCAGCCTCTCATGATCCATAACTTTTATTTTCTATCTTCCAAAAGCTCATTGCTCCAACCCCATCTGGCTTGTTCCCACTAATCATAGAACTGTGGAATGGTTTGGGTTGGAAGGGACCTTAGAGATCATCTTGTTCCACCCTCCTGCCATGGACAGGGACACTTCCACTAGACCAGGTTGCTCCAAGCCCCATTCCAGAGATGGGGCAGCCACAGCAACCATTGCCAGGGCCTCCCCATCCTCACAGGGAAGAATTTAATCCAACCTACACCTACCCTGATGCAAGAAATTCTCTTGAACATTGGTTTCAAACCAGAATGGTTTTATTGCTTTCAACATGGAGTGGAGATTCCTGCATGAATGTCTGGGATATGGAGACAGGAAGGAAAAAAGTGATTGGAAACACTGGAGTGAAAATGCAAAGAAACACCTTTGTATTTTGGGTACCCCTTTCCCTAGTCTGGATTCACAGGGGAAGAATGACTCCACCATGACTTCATGGTGTCCCATGGCAGGTCCTCAGGCACTGTCCTGCTCCAACATTCCCACTATTGCCCATAATCCATCACCACTTCCCAAAGGTTCTGTAGTAAACTCACATTTCCTGATTCTCAGAGGAAGCAAAGACTGAAATATGCTTTCTGCAATCCCTCTGTGATCCATGTGAGAAAATTGCTCCAAAACCTCTTCTACCAAATTATATTGACTTTTTAGCAACCAGGAGGGATTATAATGAACATCTGTGAGAACTGGGGCCACATAGCTCCTTGGCTGTGAGGCTCAGGAGCTGCAGCTACAAATAAAACTCCACTCTGGCAAAGCTACTTGAATTATCTTTTGCAAAGAAATTATCTGATGAGACAAGTAAGTTATCTGATCAAGTCTTTTGCAAACAAATAACTCACATCATTTCCTCCTTGTGAACATCTACCATGGATAAGGCTTGGAGGAGCTGCCATCAGCTGAGGTTTTGTCCATTTCTCCTCATATTAACATAGTAGAGACACTGTTTGCTTAAAGCCCACTGCTCTCTACTGGTTCTGTGACATCTTGGCCACAGAAATATTAAAAGAATGACAAGTGTCAAGGACCTGACTCTCTGATGAGACGTGTGTTACCATCACTGTGGGATCCTGTGACATGACCAGCAGTGGATGGGAGTAGGAGACACAGATACTCAGTGGATTTGGGGCTGGGAGTGGTGTCCTTTCACAGAATCACAGAATGGTTGGGGTTGGAAGGGACATTAAAGACCATTTCATTTCAACTCCACCGCTGTGGTCAGGGACTCCTTCCACTATCCCAGCTTGTTCCAAGCTCCATCCAACCTGGCCTTGAACACTTCCAGGGGTAGGGCAGCCACAACTTTTTTAAGCAACCTGTGCCAGGGCCTCATCACACTCACAGTAAAGAATTTCTTCCTAACATCCAATCTAAACCTGCCCTCTGTCAGTTTAACCCCGCCCCCCACCTTGTCCCATCACCATCTGCCCATGTAAAAAGTTGATCTTTTTTTATAAACCCCCTCTAGGTATTGAAAGGCCACAATCATTCAGAATTGCACATTGGTTGAAATACTGGTAGGACTACAATTCCTTCTTCTGGGTTCAGCACAGCCAGTTGAGCCAGAATTAAAAGCTGCTAAAAACAGCAGGGATGGTCCACTCTGCTGGCACACACCTATTCACTTTGTCCTTGTATCCATGGCATCAGCACATAAGGACCAGGGCTGGTTAAGAGGCATCATTCAGATTAAAATGGGACACGGGTCTTCTGTCACTCACCCGTTGTCCCCACTCCACCTCCAGGAGGCCACAGGCCTCAGAGGAGGAAATTTCAGCAGTGGTTATTCTCTAAAATCTCTGCCTGGGATAGTTCTGGAAACTGCTTTGCACTGTGGTCAGAATTTGCATATGATTGGAAAAACGATGAGTTTCCATTACTTATTTTAAAAAGAAAAAAAGTCATCTCAAACCTCAGCAAGGTGAAAGGGCTTGAAAATTAGGATCCTACTGTGCTTTTACAGATCTCATCAAAACCACTCTGAGTCACTTATTCTGTAATACTTTTGAATTCTGGCACTTTCTTATATGCAAAATGTTAGGGCCAGGAGTGATTGCTCTGCAGGGTAAAAAAAGGGGAACTTGGCTTCTTAAAATGAGATTATTCTGGAAACATTCAAGGTCAGGTTGGACAGGGCTCTGACCAAGCTGATCTGGTGGAAGATGTTCCTGCTCATTGTAAGGGAGTTGGACTACATGACTTTTAAAGGTCCTGCCCAACTCAAAATACTCCATGATTTTTTCATTTTATGATTCTATGATGAATGACCGAGATTTTCAGATTTTACCTGGCAAATGACTACAGTAGAAATTGCTTTATTTCTGAAGTGTGTCTTATGAAACCTGCCTGGCAGCCCTGAGTTTGATCCCTGAGATACAGATACAGTGAGAGCCTCAGTGAGGAAACTGATTTTCTGACTTTAATTTGGTTTCAAAGCTGTGATGTTGGAGAACAAGCTGGTGGTCGAGCAGCTGCCAGCTGAGGGCTGGATTTGCAGCACAAAGCTCTGACCTCTCAGTTCTCCACGAGTGTCCCTTCCCCAAAACGTCGCTTTGTGGTTCGGTTCCTCTCTGTTGACTCTCCAGCTACTGGGTATCTCTTAGGCAGTAGTGATGAAACAGACTGTCAACCACTGGCAGCAACCACAGCTGATGTGTGATTGTGATATCCATTTAGCTGTGCTTGGCACATTGAGGCAGCAGCAGGACGTGGCAATTTCTACTACAGTAGTTGGTGGGGAAAAGTAGGGCTGTTTGATAAAGGAAAATTGTTACTTTACTTGTCCTGTCGTCTCTGTACAAAGACAGGGGAGTAGGAGATCAGTGCAGGGTTTTCATAGAATCACAGACTGGTTTGGGTTGGAAGATCATCTTGTTCCACCCCCTGCCATGGGCAGGGACACCTTCCACTAGCCCAGGTTGCTCCAAGCCCTGTCCAACCTGGC
>JAWWTY010000106.1:112751511-112788133 GCA_035222235.1 Margarornis squamiger
GATCCTTCCCTTCCCCAGGTGAACCACCCCCAGCTCTCCCAGCCTGGCTCCAGAGCAGAGGGGCTCCAGCCCTCAGAGCATCTCTGTGGTCTCTGAATGTCACAAAAATGTTGGGGTTGGAAGGGACCTTAAAGGTCATCTTGTTCTGAGCCTCCTGCCATGGACAGGAACATCTTCCACTAGAATTCAGCAAGTTTGAAAGGGGCATCTGGATGTCTCTGATCCACTCAAAGAAGGATTTAATGAAACCAAACTAGAATTAAACTCCAGTGTTTAATCAGGTCATTCAGACCAAGTTCTATTTCAAGTTTTTCTCAGATGACCACTGGCCTAAGTCTCAGTCTAATCATTGATGTCCCAGAAATTACCTCCAATGCAGAGTGGATCATGCAATGCTTCTGTGTAGGAGGAAGAGTGCTGCTGTATTTACAGGGATTTGTAGGAATGTGTACTCAAAAGGAAGAAAATGCATTCTCTCCTACAAGAAAAAAATAAGTAAATGTCCTTTTACTTGTAAATAAAAAATCTCCTATTTCCCAAAAATATCATGAACTTAACTAATGGCAATTGAAAAAAAAATGTTTAAATTTCTTGGAGGTATCTGCCAGTTCTCTTGTAATTTACAGCAAGCTCAGTCAGGACCCTGAGGGTAGTGGTCAATGGCTCAAAACCCAAAACTCAAACCCCAAACCATTCTGTGATTCGAGAATACTATTTTAGTGGAAAAAACATCATGAATGGCAACACACTCGGATTTGGGAGCCTGAAGAATCTCTGCTGGGCAAAGTACTTAAATAGAAACTTAATCTCAAGAAAGCTTTCACCAGAGCCGAGAGAAGAAATAGGTTTCATTTCAAAAGGCTTTAGATAATCTTTAATTTTTTTGTTTCAGTAAGCTTTTGTTGGTGTCCCAGTTTCTGGATCTCTGGCTAAGAGAGAGATACATGTCAGAATAAAACAAATCCCATGGGGTAAATTCTAACCTCACAGGGAAAATCATATTTATTTTTTTTTTTTTTTCACTTCAGGCCATTAAGAGTTATGAAATAATTATTTGGAATTCAGAAAAATCTTAGTCCCAGAAATGTGAGAGCTTCATTTGCGTAACTGAGACCTGGTGGAAACATTTCAAAAGTCTATTTTCTCCTCAGACCTTCACATCTTCCCTATGACAATTGCAAACAAATACGTTTGTGGCTCAAAATAAGTCACGGAAAGGTTTTTTTCACCTTCGCAATGTTGTGGTACGTCATCTGTGTCTGAACACTCAACTATTCACCTTTCAAGCACCGAGGTAACCCAAACCACTGACACACTTAGGGTAGGCAAGCCTGGATTTAGGGTCACTCTGGTTGAATCTGACCTTCCGCTGCCTTGTAGGCTTGTAAAAACTCTTTTTGGCTTCTAAAAATGAAAATTTAACTGACCCACATTGAATGGATATTTCAGTAAACGGCGTTAGAGAAAGCCCCATCTGAAGGAACCATTTCCTTTAACCTGTAGGTCTCTAACTCGAAGAGAGAAACTGAACTACACATTTAAGTTGTGAAGCATCAGCATCTTTTAAACAAGCAGATGTAGGTCATGGGTATCCCAGAAACCGCAAACTAAATTCTACCCTTAGTTACATCCTCCTCTGGATGGCACAGGTGAGTAAAACTTGCACTTACACATAAATATTAAGCAAATGT
Organism: Margarornis squamiger; assembly: GCA_035222235.1. Lineage (NCBI taxonomy): Eukaryota > Metazoa > Chordata > Aves > Passeriformes > Furnariidae > Margarornis > Margarornis squamiger. The sequence continues at coordinate 112,753,203 of JAWWTY010000106.1, forward strand.
AAAAAAGACCCACACCCTTATTTGCACCATTTTCATCTGAAAATACCACCAAAATTAAACCTTGAGGAAAGGTCTGGCCAGCAGATCAAGGCAGTTACACTGAGTGTCACTTTACAGTGCACATCCAAGTGACTTGCAACCCACTGTCAAAGCATTTCTTAAGTGATCTCCGAAGAAATAAATGTTAGAGAAGGATAGACCCAACGTTACAGAATCATCAAATCACAGAATATTTTGGGTTGGAATGAACTTTAAAACTCATCTCATTCTAACCCTCTGACGTGGGCAGGGACACCTTCCACTATTCCAGGTTGATCCAAGCCCCATCCTGTGTCCTGGCCTTGGACACTTCCAGGGATGGGGCAGACACAGCTTCTCTGTGCAACCTGTGCCAGGGCCTCATCAGCCTCAGAGAGAAGCCTTTTTTTCCAAATATCCAATCTAAACCTACTCTCTGTCAGTTTGAAGCCATTTCCCCTTGTCCTGTCACTCCAGGCCCTTGGAAATAGTCACTTTCCATCTTTCCTGTATGCTCCCTTCAGGCATTGGAAGGTTCACTCCCTCCTTCCTAAAATTTAAGCTCCTTGTCCAGAATCTCACTGAAATTCAGCCAATGAGCATCACCAACACCCTTGTGTGTGTCCGTCACCCTCTTACTCTCCAGGAATCTCACTGGAGAACGTTGCATTACCTGGTTTATTGTATTTCATAGTTCATTACAATCAGCATCATTACATGGGAAGCTGCAGCCTGGGAGGTTAGAGCCTGCCCCTCTCTTGAGGCATCAAGTTTCTAGTTCCTGGACTGATACAAATCACAGAATCATTAAGTTTGGAAAAGCTCTCTAAGATCATCGACTCCAACCATTAACCCACTGCCAAGCCCACCACTAAACAACGTCCCCAAGTGCCACATCCACACCTAACTTCTTTATCCAAAATTTTCACATCCCTGCTGTGCTGCTGACTGACATAACCACAGAGCTCTGAGCTTTCTACAAAGGGTACTGAGAGATGCCACAAAAGTACCCTGTCCCAGAGCATCCTATAAATCCCAGTGACCTAAATACTGACTGGAGAGCTATTGATTTAAATCCCTGAAAGCAGATGAGGAGAGTGAATGCAAACATCCCCTCTTGCAGGCAAGGTCTCTTTCAGGGTCAAGCCTGCAGCTTTTAATGAGCCTTTGGGGCTCAACAAGACATCTGCCTAAATAAAACAAAACAAAACTCAAGCAGTTGTTATCAGCTAGAGTGACAACAATGACCCAAAGAAACAAGAGGGAACAGCCTTGAAGCAGTCCAGCCTCTCCAGGTCTGCAATCCCCTTACAATATCTTAGTGAAAATCTAGGAAAATAACCCTGGGTGGGAGAAAGAGATCCTGAGTGTCACCATGTCAAATGGAGTTGGTCCATGTGAGCATGTGGATGTAAATCATAGAACCATGGAATGGTTTGGGTTGGAATGGACAAAAAAGCTTCTTCATCTTGTTCAAGTCTCCTGCCATGGGCAGGAACACCTTCCACTAGCCCAGGTTGCTCCAAACCCCATCCAACCTGGCCTTGAACACTTTCAAGGATGGGGCAGCCACAGCTTCTCTGGGCAACCCCTGCCAGAGCCTCTCAACCTTCACAGGGAAGAATTTCTTCCTAATATCTAATCCAAAACTTTCCTAAATATTGCATGATCAAATTCTAACCTGGCAGGGTACCTCACAGCTGCAATGTGTGGTTTGGAAAGGATGGAGAGACAGCAGGGTGGGACTAGGAGCTACATGGGATGACTGGTCACTGTTATCCAGGACACAGGCCCAGGACATGGGGAGTCATAATGCCTTGGAGCTACCCTATTCAAGGTATTTTAGCTCCCAATATTTTTGAATGCAGCATTCCATCACCTATATACCTTGGAGGAGATGCCTGCCATTCCCTCCAGATTTCCTGCCTACAAGAGGGGTCATTTTGCATCTCCAAGCCTTTGCAATGTTTCTCTGGAACCCTTCTCTTCTCTTCCTAAATTAGGGACCATAGGTTTAACTGCATCCATCACACTTCCCAGACCACTTTCCTTAAGATCAAAGCCTTGTCTCGTAGCACAAGAGAAGTAAAATGCAAGTAAAATGAAAAGGTGGAAAGCTGAATTTAGGAAGTCACTATTACAAAGCATTCTGATCAAAAATGAGACATCACACCTGAGGCGTAACCATGAATTAAAATAGACCAGTTCACAGGGGTTTTGTTGAGAAGAAAACAGGAGGTCGAGAAGGAATGTAGCTCTTCAGACACCAAGACAAATTACAGCCCATGGCAAGAATTTGAGAGAATTGGATGATGGCAGCTGTCCAACATCTGCCCAGTTTATGATGAAAAGACATCAGACTGACCTAGGAGCAAAGAGATCCAACTTGTGCCAGTGACATTTGGGTTTGATACCTACAGCATCCCAAATTTAAAACTGAGTACTTTACACCCATGTATTTGCATTGAGTACCAATTTTTTTTGGTGGTTTTCTAATGTCATCATTGAGTTTTGTTGCCACTTGAGTGACATGGCTGAAGGAATGACATCATCTGCAGATCTTAGAAAGGGTGAGCCCATATCCTGTCTTCCACCTGCATTAATGGAATCTAGACACATATGCTTTTGCATTTAAGTTATGGTCAGAAACCACAGTTAAGGTGGGGGGAAAAAACACCTACTGCAATTTATCTAGGGCAGCCCAGAAGCCCTTATAAAAGGTCCAGCAGCAAATGTGCCTAGACACCTTCAGTTCAGCAGAGCCCAGCACAAGCAGCAGCCACAGCAAGAGGAGGAAGGAAGATGTCTCCGACCCTTTGTGCTTCTCTGGTAAGAACTTGCCTTCTGGCTTTTTTTCCCCCAATTTGACAGAGATGTGTTTAAATTGCAACAGATGGGCTAGGAATCTGCACCCACCTTTAAAATGCTTGGTTAAACCATTAATAGTTGAAAATAAATGTTAGTTGGGGAAGCAATGAGACTGCACGAGTATATTGTGGCATGGGATACCACAACCTACTGACTCAAGAAATGCGTTGAAAAGTCAACCTTAGAGTGTCATTTTCTTGTTATATCCTTTCTGAAATCTCCTGTCCTATGCTATTTTCTACAATTTAATTTTTTTATCACCAAATTACAACTGGGTATGTATCACACCTGTCAGCACTGTAAGAATCAGTTTGCGAAAGCAAAAGCGGATGTGGCATATGGCATATTTTTCTATATTTGCTCCAACCTGCAATATAGGCTTTGTTTGCTGGTTAGGCTGACTGTGGATGAATTCCAAAGCTGTACTTGCTTTGTGTCCTAAATGCACCGCTCTTCTTCAGCCCAGATCACTGCTCCTCGTGCTGCTGGCCCTGCTGTCAGCCAGCACGTCTCCCCTCGGGAAGGTGACCAAGCCTGGACTCAAGCCAGAGAGCCTCTTCAAGCAAGTGTATCCTGGATGTCCGACCCAAAAAGACTCAAAATTCCCCCAGACTGTGAGAGTCAATGTAAGCATCATCAACACAAACCAGGACACCGGAGTGAGCCTTGATGTCAGCAGCCGCTCTCTGTCTCCATGGGATTACAGGTAGGATCCCTGTCCCTAAGGCCTGGAAATACACCAGATGTCCTGGTCAAGAGTAATGCCAAGGCTATGCCCTCATCTTTCAGTGCTTCACTGTTGAGAAGCTTTGGAAATACCAGGGTACCCACAGTCCCTACAATCCTCTTTGAAAGGGAACAGGTACAGAAAGTAGCACAGAGCAAAAACCTGGGCAATATACAGCAGTCAAAGCAAATTACTTTTGTAATTTAATTAATTCATTCGTATATTAGGGCAAGCTTTATCTTCAAAAGCATTCTTTACCTAAGACATCATAAAAATTACCTCAGAGAGTTTATATTGTACCAGATTCAGTAGTGGTTTAATAACATCAGCATTAATGTTTCATGTTTTGAGGGGGAGCTGAAGGGTTTTGGTGTCCTTTAATCAGAGTGAATGTTGGGAAGCTCATATAATTTCTGATCAATCTTTCAAAGCCAGTGCTTGTTTTAAGCAAGTTCTTTGCAAAGGCAGTTGCATGCAACCTGGCATGATTGTCTAACACCTGAAGACTTGAACATTTAGAATCATAGAATCATTAAGGTTGGAAAAGACCTCTAAGATCATCAAGTAAGTTGTTTACTTACACTCTATTTCTTAAAAACCTACGGTAGTGGAGGGTCTATTGCCCCTTCCTAGGCAACATATCCCAGGATGTGCAGGTTCAGGAGCCCAGAGTTGCTCAGATTATCTTGCCTTTGGAGCAGCATTTCCATTTCAATCACTTCCTCTCCTGTCACCTCACAGGATCGATGAGGACCCCAACCGCTTCCCGCAGGCGATCGCCGACGCCAAGTGTCGCCACTCCAGGTGTGTCAATCCAGATGGGCAGCTCGACCACGGCCTCAACTCCATCCCCATCACCCAGGAGATCTTGGTCCTCCGGAGGGAGCAGAAGGGCTGCCAGCAATCCTACAGGCTGGAGAAGAAACTCCTCACTGTGGGCTGCACTTGTGTCACGCCCTTGATGCGACACCAAGGGATGCAGTAGTTGAGAGAGCCATGGAAAAACCTCCTTGCGTTGAGGTGAAGGGGCCTGATTCAGTCTCCACAAAACTCAATCAAGCTGCAATGGTTAGCTAGAATATATCAGAATATATTAAAAATCAGAAGAATCCCTCTTTGGGAAAAAAAAAAAAAATTAATATGTTTCCTCCAAAAATCTTGAACTTTATAAATTCAAAATCCAGGCACCCCCATGTGCTGGGCCAAAAAATAATGGGATCTTTTTACCCATCTTTTGTCTACACTTTGAAATGTCTATTTATGTAAATCTATTTATGCTGGTGGAAAAGATAGTAATAATGTATTACCCTTTTGTATTATTTTAAAGTACTAAGGTGATGTTTATTTATCTTTGTGTAATAAAAGAAAAAAACAGTGAAAAACTCATTGGTATTCTCATTTCTTTGTAAAGAAATCTTTTTGTTAAGGCAAGAAATCACTCAATTATGACTATAAAATAGATTTATATGATGCTAAAACATAAAATTCTCTAAATTCTCTTAATAACATCTAGCTCTGCTGCAGTAGAATGCAAAGGGCACAAAAAAAAAAAAAAATTAGGAAACCACCATTTTACCAACAGAGAAATACCCAGAGGAAAATGATTTATCAAGTAACACTCAAGAGATTCACATTAAGGACAGACAAGCAAAAAAAATTTAAAAAAAAAAAACATTATTGGGTAATTAGACAGTTATCCACCTAATTATCAAATTGGAAAAGGATTTGTAAAGATGGGTTCAACACAACACTTCAAGTGCTTCTTTGGGAGAAGCACCATAAAATGGTAAGTGCATTTGCACCATTGATTTTAACTTTGCTCCAGCATTATCTGTGAATCTCAGTCCAACCCACCTCAACCCATTTTCTGTGGAGCACAGACACTACCGGGGCACACGAGGAAAAATGCACCAGTGATTCAGGTGGGTGATTGAAACAATTAACCACGTCTTGCTGATTGCAATCGTAATTCTCTCCACGCTCGTGTCCTTCCAGTCCGTTTGCTGCCAGCAGTCAGTGCTTCAAATGTGGAGCACTGACACAGCACTTCTGCTGTGGTTGAGGTGGGGATGCGTGGGTGGCTGGCTGGCGTGGCAGGTGGGTTTATTTAAAGCACACTTGGGTTAAAAGTGCTCAGAAGAAGATGTTCCGTGTTTCGGAAGGCAGGTTGCCTCGCAGAGACGAGGGTGTTTTGTTTGCTGCCATCTCAGCGAGGTGTGACCCTGCTCAGGCACTGGTAAAATGCCACTGGCGAGTGCAACAGCAAACACAGAACTTGTAGAGGTGCAGAGCTCAGGGGTGCAAGTCCCTAAGGAGAGGTAAGGCCATCTCAGGTGAAAGCATCTTCTCTAGATCCAGCTGTGCTAACTGGAAATGTGATCATCCCAACTTTTGCTGTAGGGTGTTATTCCCTCCAGGTGTTCTATTCAGCCTAAACTCTCCCTAATCTACTCCAGACACCATCAGGTGGGTCATCCTACAACCTACACCCACGGCACAGCCACAGGTTTCACACCATCCCTTGACCTGCCATACAGGCCCAAGGAAACATCCATTAACTCTGCATGATCATGGTGTCTGTAATCACAACAATGAACTTCTGTCCACACCTTTAGTTACCTTCAAACACTGGAATAGTTTTGCCCATACATAGAAATCTAGGAGTATAAGTGATCCTAACTTAGCTCCTCTCCAGCCTTATCTATAGATATTCTTCTTTAAGGTCTCTTGCAGGTCCTGAAGTTCATCCCAGCTGACAATCCCATGAACATCAAGTGTGGAAATAGGCTTCCAAAAAAACAGAAAAAAAAACCAAACCAAAAAACCATTGAGGAATACTCATTCTTTGAGGCTTTCATGGATTTATACAAATATCAGTCCAGGAAGATTGAAACAGAACCAAATGCTTTGTTCATTAAATAATCTCTAAACTTCCTAACACTCCTAGAAAGAGTTTTGGCAAACTGTCTGCAATTAGCCCAACTTCTAACAGGTAAAATCACAGAAAGTCCAAACCTTTGTTACCTGGGAGGGATGTGCCACAAGCTGGAGTTGGCACGTGAGTAATGGAGCCTGGTTAGAAATGTGGAGAGAGTTACTGGTGGAAAAAGCCAGAACCAGATCAGAAAGAGATGACGCAGCTGAGGCATCAAAATACCAACAGCTTTCTGCTGATGGACTGCAAAGATCATCATCATGAAATAGTCTGGGTAGGAAGGAACCTTAAAGATCATCTTGTTCCAAAACCCCTGCCATGGACAGGAACACCTGGCACTAGACCAGGTTGTTCCAACCTGGCCTGAGTAAAGATACTCCAATTCCCCTTTCAGCAGCATGATTTTCCTTGGGCCATTTACCAACCCAACTAAATCCGTGCCTTAGGACATAACTCATTCTTATTTACTTGATATCATGGTCACCTCTGCAAGTTTCTTGGGTGTTGCATGTGCTCCTGTAGAAACATTTAAGAGGTGATCACCAGGATTCACTGGGCCTGAGGATGGATTTCTTTCCTACTGCAACTTCTCCCATAACTCCTGGCATCACGAGCCAAGAGTTTTTCCTTCACATTGTTGAGTTCAGCTGGGAAGGTGCAGAATAATCCCAAACCAATGTACTCTGCCGTGGATCACCCAATCAGTGTTCTTATTGCTCTGGGCAAACATTCATGGCTATGGTCAATAAGGATCACAAGATGAGACTGAAAAGAGTAGGGCTCCCCTTTCAGCCCTGCACAGCTCTTACCCGTTTGAGATTCAACAGGTAAAGTTTGTTCCTTCTTTTTTTCAAGAGTTTCAGTGCAAATCTCTGCTAATATGAGAACCGTAAATGCTCTCATCGTTGGATGGAGGGGGAAAAAATTGCTACAAAAGCCTCTTCAACATAAAAAGTTTCCACTGCTTTCCATCTCAGTTTCATGTCAGTTTGCAGAATCTGAGCAGCAGTGCCTTGGCAAACAGATTGCTTGGCAACTTGTGAGCAAAACTCAGCAGAAAGAGAAGTTTGAGATTGGATTTGTGCAGCAAATGATCAGATAACCACGCTCGTCGTTGTCACTTATCAAAGCAATCTGGATAAGATACTAAATGCTTGTGAAAGGTGATACAGATTCAGCTCTAAGGAGGCCAAGAACACAGGTTTCAGAAGTCTGAAATAAAAAGCCACACCAACAAATTCTAGGGGCAAATAAGAGAGAAGATAAACCATCTCTATCGATTTACCGGAACAGGGAACCTTGACCATGATACAAACATATTGTGCTTACTAAGAATGCAGATAAAACAGAGACATGGTGGTTGGTACTGGTTTTACTCACTCATAGAAAGCTGTGCCCAGAAAAGAGCATTTTGCCAATCCATGAACACCAAAGAGCATCAAACACATTTTTAATATTTTGTCAAAGTTACAGGAAAAGGTGGAAAAGCTGAGCCACTTCTCTGAAGGAGTAATAAATAAAGAAAAAGTTATACAGAAAGCAGGAAGGGATTTCTCTGAGGAGCTGAGGATTTGAGCCTGCTACCACTATCTAATCCTGGCAGTAGGGAGAATGATTAAAAAAGATGGAAAATGTTTTTAACATCTTGAGTTGGAAGGGACCCACAAGGGTCCAACCCCTGGAACTCCTCCTTGTGAGCAGCAAAAGGCAGAAGCTGTGGTTTTGTTTCTGGTGCTGAACCTGACTGGCATCTTCTCAGCTTCTGGAAACCAGCACCAGCACAGTCCCACCCCCACCAACAGCTCTGACTCTGCCAAGTAGTACCCGACAATCACAGACATTTTAAGCAGGTTTGGGGTATTTTTGTCGCTGTCTCGTAACAGTGCTGTAGAAAATGCAGGCTACACCCACTCATCTAGATTCTCCTAAAGCACGAGGTTAAAAATATCAAAGTAAGAGGAAGAAGGGGATGGACACAAAAGGAGATTATGGAATTATAGAATGATTTGGGTAGGAGGGAACCTTAAAGATTACCTAGTCCAAACCTCTGCCATGGAAAGGGACACGTTCCACTAGCCCAGGTTGCTCCAAGCCCTGTCCAACCTGGCCCTGGACACTTCCAGGGATGGGACAGCCACAGTTTCTCTGGGCAACCTGTGCCAGGGCCTGCCCATCCTCACAGGGAAGATCAATGTGAGTCTCATGTTTTACCCCATGGTGTTGATATGGGATCAGGTTTCTGGTCTGGTGTTTTGGGCCATCTCTAGGACTTGCAGCTGATACAGCAAGTCCCCCCCATCACCTATACCCATCATGTTGGTACCAACACACAGATCCCCACAGGACTGACCAGAAAATTGCTCATACCCTCAAAGTTTCTCCAGTGAGGTCAAACTCTGACCAAACCACATTGACATCTGAGTTTTCCAGCCATTAAACTTTTTTTCTGGTTTACCAAACACAAACACCAATAATTCTTGGGTTGTTTCAACCTTTAAGGTTGCAACCTTTGCATCCTTTATATATTTAAATTTACACACTTGAAAAAGCAGTATTTTTTGTGGAACAGGCTACTGTGGTCCGTAGCCCCTTTGGAAACCCCCAGGAGCATCTACCTGCTTGTAGTCAGGGGTCAGAGAAGCCTCACACTAACAGGTCAATACATCCACAGGTCACAGCACAGGTTGGAGAGGAGGCATCTACCTGAGCAGAAATAGATGCTGTGCCCCCCATGCTAATGCAGGGGTCTCTGCACAGTGCTGCCACCAACATTCCAACACCAGGATCCCTGCCTGAGCTGCCAGAACAGGCACAGCAAAGGGAGGAGTGAGCAAAAGACAGGAAAAGGAGGTTAGTGAAAGGCAAACAGAGAAGGGAAGGAATAGAAAAGGCTCAGACACCAACCTGTGACTGGAGGTTGCTTAGCCCAGCAGGCTGTAAGAAGACACTGTGGCACTGCTACTGCACCTATAGATGTGCTTTCTCCTCTTGGTAAAACAACCGAGTCCCTGAAGGCTGCTCTAAGCCACTTGGAGAGCCAGAGATGCCCAACCAGACACCCAGGGGCTGCATCTCTTGCTGAAGTGATAAAAAACAAGCACAGCCTTTAGCAAAGGCTGGTCCTCAGCTGTAAACTGTGCTTGTTCTCAGTGGTGATATGACTGTGCTGTTTACAAGAAGCATAAACTCGTTTGCCACGTTCTCAGATTCACAGAATCACAGAATGGTTTGTGTTGGAAGGGACCTCAAAGATCATTCTAGTTTCAACCTCCAAATTAATAGATTGCTGGAAAGGAAAGGCAGCATCTAAAATATAATCAGGCTGGTATTTACAAGCAGCTGCACTCTAAGAATGATGCCATTAGAGGGAAATAACCTCCATTTCTTGTTGGGTTTAGAAACAATCCACACATGCCTCCCTGAGAGGTGTGTGGTTTGCAGTTGATGGCTCTGACTGCAAAACCTCATGACCTACGGGTGAGACTTCCTTAATTAGCTACTTGTGTATTTTCTTAATTAGCTACTTCATCATTGATCCAGGTAGGACAACTCTTAGGGTAAGGGGATGGATGTTTAGGGGCATCAGAATAGGAGTATATGCTCATTAAGCTGCAACGAACCCAATGTCAGAGTAATTATGACTGAGAAGAGAGAGAGACTGTAAAACAAGTGAGTTCAACCCCACGAAGTGGGTTTATCGAGTTGAGGAGAAGTAGGTCAGGAGTAAGAACCGAGTTATGATTTCCTGGTCAGTGGTTACTGTAAAAGAAGAGCTGGTGATACATGAGAGCGAGCAGAAAACGCCTTTGTGGGTTTGCTCTCCACCACATAAAGAGCTTGGCGGTCATAATGAAACAGCTGCTGCCAACAAATGAGTACAAATGTTTGTAACTGAATGAGATGGTTGCCCATGGACTGTTGAACCACCACCCAGTGACCCACAGGGCAGAGAATGCACCTGACTCAACAAAAAATGCACCAAAGGAGTCATCACAGAATCAGAGAATCACAGAATCTTAGAGTGGCTTGGGTTGGAAGAGACCTGAAGGATCATCTAGTTCCAAACCCTTTGCCGTGGGCAGGGACACCTTCTACTAGACCAGGTTGCTCCAAGCCCTGTCCAACCTGGCCTTGGGTCATTTAAACCCAACAACTCATCCGACCTACTCTGGGGAGGAAACCCAGGGTCTACCTGCACCAGGTAATTTAAAGTGGTTTCTGTGCAGTCAAAATGAAACAGGAGAATGCATTTACACAGGTTTGCCCTGATTTAAATTGAAGGGTAAAAGGAAATACAGACTTAAAGTCTCCACCAGCAGAAATCAAAGTCAGAGGTTTGAGAGTCTGACTTAGCTCTGGATGAAAGATGAGTAATGTCAAAAAAAGCAGCAATTTGAAAACAAAACAAAAAAATAGTTATGGAATCACAGAATATCCCAAGTTGGAAGGGACACACAAGGATCATCAAGTCCAGCTCCTGAACTGTGAGCCTTGCTAGGCTGTGCAACTTGTGCAGCTAAGGGAGAGAGAGAGCAATTCCTCCTTTCCTAAGGCAGGATATCAGCTCAGCAGACAGCCCTGCCCTGCAGGTACAATTCCTTGTTCCCTTCGTGTGGAGGGATCCTCAATCCCAGCACCCATTATTTAGCTGGCTAAAGAGCGGTGAGAAACCATCTCCCATTTCCCTGCATTCCTGTTCAGCCAATCATCCAGCTGGTGGAGGAGAAGGGTGCTTATAAGGATGACTTCTTGCCTGGAAGAGGACAGGATAGGCCTTTCCCAGCTCCCATGCACCAGGCTCCCAAATTCCTGATGCAGCCCTGCAATGTGATATCTCCTACCTCTTTTCCCACCATCCCTAGAGACCATCTCCAAGGTCTGGAGAACCTGGCTACATTGCCAGCTACCCCAGTGCTGCCTACAGGACTTCTCTTCATCCCTTTCAGCTTCTTTTTTTACATCTTTTCATCCATTTAGGGTGAAAATTTTCTTCTGCTCCCTCTTACTCATATCACTGCACTGGAAAATGTCTGATCTTTGCTGAAATCTCTCAGTGCTGCTGCAGCACAAACCCATTCTCTGTGTCTGCTTTCATTTTGAGCTACCACAAAACAACATTTTTTAAATAAAATATTATTTTTATTCAGCAGATAAGTTATTGAATAAATACAGATTAAAATTATCCTTTTTTAATACTCTGAGCATACACACAAAGCCCTAAATACAGTCATAAATAGAAGACATAAATAGAAATATAAATATTCATTGGTTCTTTACTATTTTAACACTCATTGCAGTGGACTCAATTCTCTCCCAAAATGGTCTGCAATAAATTGGCTCAAACCAAACAAAAACAAACAAACCCAGAGTGTGATGAGAATCAGGCCTGTTGGCACCAATGTCTGACTGACACTGGTAATATCTTAGTGAGCAGGGGTGGCCAGAGAAGGGAAAGAGGCAGAGGATGAGGAAGGGAGGGAGAAGATGCAGGAGGAGCAATTTTTTGTGGCAGTGCTGCTGGGTATGTGTTCATTAGGGCAACTCACTGCCAAGAACAACTTTTGAAACTATAATTCCTTTGATTCACCAAGCTGATATAAACCACAATGAAAAATAAATTTAAAAAAGCCCTGCTTTACCCTCTCACTGCTTGGAGTCACAAAGAAAGCTTGTTCTCCATCCCTGTCATCACCAGCTACTGGTGATTCCCATCCTAAAACCCATAAATCAGCAGCAGCTGAATCATGACTTTGAGGAGGCACTTTGCTCAGGTTTGGAAGGGCAATGGGGTGTTGAATTCCTGGGATCTGAGGTGGGCAACTGTGGGATTTCACCAGAGGGCTGTCTAATGGAGATATTCCTTCTTCCCAATGTCGCCTCCCCTCGTATTTCCTCCTAGGACTGGTGGTGGATGACTGGAGTGACACAGGTGCAGCCCACGGTGATGACCTTCTTCTCCAGGCGGTAGGTGGGCCGGCAGCCCTGCTGCTCCCGGCGGAGGACCAGGATCTCCTGCTTGATGGGGACGGAGTTGAGGCTGTGGTCCTCCTGCCCCAGGGAGTTCACACAGCCCGAGAGGCGGCACTGGGCATCAGCAATCACCTCGGGGAAGCGGTTGGGATCCTTGTCGAGCCTGGGCATGGGCACACAAAAGTGATTTATGTCTGTGCACAGCACGGGTCTTCTTGTCTGTCTCCATGAAAACACCTTGCCATTTGTACTGTTTACCTGTGCCTCCTCACTACGAGACACAGCCAAGCAATTTCCCCATCCTCAATGTTTTTTGGAACGATTTCCTAGAAAGGGAATCAATTTTGGGAGGGTAATACTGATAATACTACTATATCATACTTAACGAGCTGAAATAGAGTGGACAGGGCTAAATACATAACTGATCCAAATTCCACTATTCATTTTTGTTTGGTTTTAGTTGCAGCATCCAGAAACTTTTTCAGTTTGGAAAATCTAAAATTGCAATGTACTGACATGATTGTTTCCCCAGAGGAGCAATTCATTTCATCACCCTTTCAACCACATGCAGTGTTACAGGCTTGGGGCAAGGCAGAGTGGCTGGAAAAATTCCCAGAGGAAAAGGACCTGGTTGTGTTGCTTGACAGCAGCTGAACACGAGCCAGGTGTGTCCAGGTGGGCAAGAAGGTCAATGGCAGCTGGACTGTGTCAGCAATAGTGTGGCCACAGGACCAGGGCAGTGATTGTCCCCTGTCTGGCACTGCTGAGGCACCTCCAGTGCTGGGGGCAGTTTTGGGACCCACAGACAAGAGAGATATTGAGGGGCTGGAGTGTGTGCAGGGAGGGGAACAGAGTTGGGGAAGGGGATGGAGTAGCAGGAGCAGCTGAGGGAGCTTGGGGGGGCTCAGCCTGGAGAAAAGGAGGTTCATGGGGGGACCTTCTGGCTCTCTGCAACTCTCTGCCAGGAGGGTGGAGCCAGGTGGGGGTCTGGCTTTGCTCCCAATGAACAAGGGGAAGCAGACTCAAGTATGGCAGGAGAGGTTTAAAATGGATATGAGAAAAAATTTCTTCCCTGAAAGGGTTGTCCAGCCCTGGCACAGCTGCCCAGGGCAGTCACAGAGTCCCCATTCCTGAAGGGATTTAAAAGCTGTGTAGGTGTGGCATTTGGGGATGCTGTTCAGTGGTGGCCCTGGCAGTGCTGGGGGAATGGTTGGACACAAAGATCTTAGAGATATTTTCCAACCCAAACAATTCTGTGATTGGCAAAGTCTGACAAGACCATTAGAAACCATTCCAATAATGTCCCTTTGCACTGCAGTTTCTCTTGGAGAAATCTCACCCAACATCAAAATGTCAGTGTGTGTCAAGATATGTTTGCAATATTCAAGTTCCAGGTAACAAGGGACTCTGGACATACCCTGAGAACCAGCCATCACTCACCACACAACAACCATCTGTGTACACAGCCATCACAATTTAGATAACAACTGAATAGTTACCTGTAATCCCAAGGAGCAAGAGACCGGTTCCTGACATCGTGGACCATCCTAAAGGCATGATGTGACTTGCTGATATGAACGTCAACTTTCACTGTGGTGGAGAATTTGAGATTCTTTTGGTTCAGGCAATCTTCACTCAGCCTCACAGAGGCACCATCCTTGCTGGGTTGAGGGTGAACCACCTTCCCATGAGGTGAGCTCATTACAGTGAGGGCTAGAACCAGCACCAAAACCAGTGATCTGAACTGGGAGAGAGGAAAGTCTTGTTAGTTCTGTCCAGTCAAGAGAGAGGGAGCACAAAGAGCAGAGTCTTGACTAGACTGGACCATCAATGGACGGGCCAGCATGAGCAAACAGCACAACACAAATAAAACTCATCAGAACAGATGGTGAACTCTGATTTAAATTCTGATTCATAATTGGCTTTGCACCAACAAGGGCATCTCTTCAACAATCTACAAAAGGTCCTCCTCCACAGTCACACAGCACTGTCTTATGATCTACAAAGTGGCGTAAGGACTCAGCTGACCTCATGCCTTAGAAATCTAGCACTCCATATGATTTCTCAGGACAATAAAGGCTCGCCACCCACATCTGCTGGAAATAGCTCTTTTTCCAAGGAAATCTGAGATTCTTGGGCCATCTCCACTAGACAGAGTTCAGTGACTCATAGAGTCATAGAATATCCTGAGTTGGAAGGGATCCACAAGGATCATCAAATCTAACTCCTAGAAAGAAGACAAAACACACACAGAGCTTTTAAGAAAATCACAGGAGCCGACAGTACTGCAAATGCTTCCCACTGAAATTTAAATTCATAGACTTTCACCGTGAAATGGCAGCAATTTGGGTAACATGTTGTCTGAGGAAAGGACTGTCTCTCCCATAACTAAGAGATAAATAAGTAATGGGTAGTCCACCACATCCTTGTCACTCAAGCACCAACCAGAGCTGCATCAGACAGAATCAGAACCCCACCAGGTCCCACCAGGACCAAAAGGGTTTCTTGTAGAAATCATAGGAACTGCATTCTGCTTTCTCTCTTGCAGCCAATATTTCTTAACCCTTATATTAAATGTAAGCACTTACCATGATAGCATAGCTGGAAAAAGCCATGGCAATCTCTTTGCTGCTTTGGATGGATGCAGAGGGTGACAAGGCACAAGAGTTCTCCTTCTCTGAGACCCCTTCCACTCTGCTTGTGTCTCAAAGCCAGTTGTGATCTCCTTTTTATAGCAAAGTTCAGCCACTACCACTGTTTCCATTGCAGCACAGCTGCCTTACCTGACTCGAGGTTAGGAACTGATATTTCAAATCCTAGCCCACTTCCTCCCATCTACCTCCAAAAAGGGGAGGGCAGATACTATCACCAGAATCTCAAATTGGCCAATACAATTTATTCAGACAGATAAAGAGATAAGAGAATTAAAAGAGAGAAAAAAATTGTTTAGGCAGTTTTTGGGTTTTGGGGGTTTTTTTACTCCTTCCCACCCCCTCTTTCTAATAATAAAAATGCTCTGTCACCACAAACACGTGTGGATGCACTTCCACATACCTCACACAAACCGAGCGGCAGAGATGAGCAAGCTGCAAAGTCAGGCAACCAGCAAGGCTTTCAAAATTAGGACAGGACATGGAGCTTCACCATTTAACCTCCCTTGGCCTCAATTGCACAGTCCACCCCCACCTCATCTTGGGGATCCCTGTGTCCTAGAGGGGACAGGGGAAGAACAGGTGGCAAGGGGGATTCCTCCTGGGACACCTCAGGGCACCAGGAGCCTTCCCCACTGCGGTGATGTATTCTGGAGAGCTCTTTGAAAGGCTCATCCATGCCCTGCAAAGCCCTGAGAGCACTGATTGCCTTTGCTGGCCTTGACCACCATCACCCAGGGGCCCCATTCCAGCTCAGCTTTGATTCCCAGTCCCTGCCTGAGCCATGCTGTTGGAATACTGGTTTCCTGTCCCTTCTCTGGCCTTATCAACTGGGTGGACTTTGGAGCAGGATTTCTCCTGGATGGACTCCATGGATTTTCATGGTGGGGAACAGAGCTGAGGAAGGGGATGGAGCACAAGGAGAGGCTGAGGGAGCTGGGGGGGCTCAGCCTGGAGGAAAGGAGGCTCAGAGGGGACCTTCTGGCTCTCTGCAACTCCCTGACAGGAGAGGGGAGGTGGGGAAGGGTTGGGCTTTGCTCCCAAGGAGCAAGGGACAGGACAAGAGGACATAGTCTTAAGCTGACCCAGGAGAGGATTAGGTTGGACACTAGGAGGAATTTCTTCAGAGAAAGGGTGATTAGACATTGGAGTGGGCTTCCTGGCAAGGTGGTGGAGTATCATGCTTGGAGATGTTTGAGGAAAGACTAGACATGGCACTCAGTGCTCTGGTCTGGTTGACAAGGTGGGGATTGGTCAAAGGTTGGACTCCACAGCCTCAGAGATCTGTTCCAACCTATCTGACCCTGTGATTCTGTGCAAATGATTCTGTGTGACCCTCCCCACAGCCATACTGTATTGCATTTTGCCTAACTCTCCTTTGAGTGCCACAGGGGCTGGAGTAAATACAAAGATATTTTAAACAGTTTTTTTCTTATTTCAAAAGGTCTGAAAAGTCTGTACCCACTCCCACCAGTGCAGTGGCTGTAGATGGTGATGGCACAGCTATATATATATATATATATATATGCAGGATCACAGAATCATTTAGCTTGGAAAAGATCTCTGAGATCATCGAGTCCAACCTATGTCCCAACACTGCCCTGTCAACTAGACCATGAAACTAAATGCCATATCCAGTCTTTCCTTAAACACCTCCAGGGACACCAACCCCTCCACTGGATCTCTGCAGCAGCTGCCCCTGGATCCCTCAGTCTCCCCACTCACTCAGAGACACAAACACACACCAGTGGGTCTCCCTGATAGCTGCTCCTTACCAGCAGCCAACTCCCAGATCCCATAATCTCCCCAGTAGCTGGTTTAGAACTCCCAGTATTCCCAGTATTCCCAGAAGCCAATTTTCAGACCCTCTGGTCTCTGGTCTGGCATCCTGCCCAGATTTATGACTGCTGCAATACCTGGAGCTCAAACAGCTTGATGTGTTTAGAATTCCCACACTGATGTACACACTCACATTCACATACGTCCCTTACTGATCCACCTTCATCCCTTCCTTTCCTCAACTTTGCTCCTTCCTCTATACACCCCACAAGTCTTACACAATCCCAAAATCCTCATCCCAGCACACCAAAATGAGTCCCATAACCCCGCAGCCAGCAAGCTGAAGTGGGGAGATCGTCCCCCACTGGCTTGTCCAGTGGGACACACATGTGGATTGGGATTGACCATCCTTGGACAGCCCTGAAAGAGCTGGGTCAGGGGTTTCATTGGCGCTGTGTTATTAGGGTTCCTCCACCTGGTCCTTCTCCTTGGTGCCCATGGAAAATTTAATCACTCTTAATCACCTAACCCCCATTTTATAATTAGGGGAGAGAGGCATTAAAATAAAAGTGGAAACAGGACTCTGCATCCTGTAATCCAGAAAGGATCAGCCACAAACTAGAGGAAAAACAACAGTGCACCAGTTTCCCCAGGTACCAGCAGGTCTCTTTGAGAGCAAAAGCTATTTTTATGGCAAAAAAACCTCCAAGAAACCTACACAACCACTTCAACCAGCTTTTCTGCAGAGTAAAGCCCTGAGAGAAATGATTCCCAAAGCCATGTGGCCAAGCTGGGAGCAGAGGACTGAGGTGTAGGATTCTTCACACAAATTCATTTTCAGTCCTCCAGGAAATCACCAGATTCATGACATGTTTGGTCCTACGGAAAATCAGAACCCTCTTACAGATTTGTGTAATTTTCCAAGGAGAAGGGACAAATCTGGTCCCTGCTCTGTCACCTCTCTTGACTAATACCAACAGAAATCTCCATTGACTGATGCTTTACCTCACTGCAGGATGTTGTCATGATTTTGTGGTCTGGATCGACTGTCAGTTTAGAGACCGGCGACTCTGCTCATGTCAATTTTTCACATTTCAGGTTGATAAGTTTACCTGGGCTAATACAAATTCCGTGACACACGTTCCTATTCTGACTGTTCTATATACTCACTTAGATGCAACACTGAGCTTGGAAGACCAAGAGAGGGTAGAATTACCAGAAATTCAATTTTTTTTGGCCCAGAAACTGACCTCCTTTTTTTCCCCCTGAGCACTCACCCTGAAAGGAAAGGGCATTGCCATGAAAATGGGTTGGATCGTGCAGGAACGGGGTTAAGTGGAAACCATTACGGGTAATGAAGCAATGACGTCATTAAGTACAAATACCAGGTTATGAGCCCCCACCACCGCTTTCCACTCACCTCTTGTGCCTTCAGCAGCTTGTAACTTCAGCAACAATTCCGGGTTTGACCCGAAATTTCCTATGACTGAGCTTGGCTTTTATTGAATTCACTGAAAATTTGACCGAAAGAGGTCACCAAACACAAATCATTGTAAGGGAGGAAAAATACTCGTATTCGTGGAATCACAGAATGGTTTGGGTTGGAAAGGACATTAAAGATCATCTTGTTCTGCTCCCCTGCCATGAGCAGAGACAACTTCCACTATCCCAGGTTGCTCCAAGCCCTGTCCAGCCTGGTCCTGGACACTTCCAGCGATGGGGCAGCCACAGCTTCTCTGGGCAACCTGTGCCAGCCCCTCCCCACTCTCACAGGGTACAATTTCTTCCTTAAATATAGGAATACACAGTTATCTCAAAAAGCTCTTCACTCCCACGCATCACAGGCTTGCAGCAGGCATAGGGACTTGGAAATAAACCAGAGAATTTTAATTTCACTTACAAGAACCCTTCCACTCTTGAGTTACTACAAGGAAACCCCACTGTTTGCACTGTAGGATTCATTACATGCAGGTTCAGCTTTTTACAGCACTGCAGGAGCTCCAGGCAGGAGAAATGCCTCATTTCAGTTTGGGTTTGGACCACAGAATCACAGAATGGTTTGGGTTAGAAGAGACCTTAAAGATCTTCTTGTTCCAACCCCCTGCCAGGACCAGGGACACCTTCCACTAGATCAGTTTGCTCAGAGGACCTTTCACAGCCTGCAGCAGCAAAGGGCTGAAATTGCAGCCTCAGAAACCTCCAGATACCAGGATCAAATAAATATTTCAGGCTGAGGTGGCTGCAGCACAGGGCAGGGCTTGTACTTCCAGCAGCTTGCTCCTGCTTCTCTGGCCACCCCAAGTTTTTCCCTTCTGAAGTGTGACAAGGTCACCCAACTTTTGGTTTAGAGCTCTGACCATTTGCACTCACACAGGTGTCACCCTGGGCAGGGTTTGCTGGCAGGGCTTTATCACACCAGCAAGGCTCGTGGCCAAGTGCAGACCACAGCCAAGAGATGTGAACCAGAAAAACCACAATTAGAGGGAGAATCTGGCTGCCTGGTGTGCCATAGATACCACCAGCAGAAACCTCTGCATGGGAACATTGTCACACATTGCTCCAGCATAACAGTTGATGCCTTAAACTCTATAAGACATAGATTTTGGTATAGCTATTTTAACACTTTTAGCGCTAAGCACCTTTGTGTTATTAGATTCAGAAAATGTTGTTTAATATTTCTTGTCAAGGATTCCAAGGGACAAGGATTTTTAGAGAGGTAATGAACATTTTATCTGTAAAAAATGTACTCAGAAAAAGACATAACAGGCACATTGCTTGATATAACCAAGTCAAAGCTACTCAGAAGATTTAGAAGCCTTGAGGCTGTTCCAAGGAGGACAGATATGATGATGAAGAGGACAGGGATGAAGGGGTGGTTGTTTTGTGACCACCAACTCAAATTCACAAGGCGTATCTGAGGGAGGAATGATGGGACAGACAGTTTTGGTGATGGGTGTAAGCAATGAGGTAATGTCCAAATATGGCAATTAGGACCTGAATATTGCAATTATATGATAGTATAAAGTTGTAACACCTATGTAGTCCAGGATGCACACTTTGGAAAATATTCCTGTGCTTCCAGCATGCCATAATAAACAAGTTCTTTTTGCTTTCTAATACTTAAAAAGAGTCTCAGAGAGTTATTTTCTGGCTTTTAGGCATCACAGTGACCACAGCTCTGTGTCACTGCTGTTGGCCCTTGGAGGAGACCAGTGACACCTCTGGGCTCCCTCCACAGGTCAAGGACAAACCTCATTTTTGGCTGTCACGCCTGAGTCTTCTTCATGTTTTGGACAGAGCAGTGGGATGAGTGTGAGGCAGGGATTAGATGATGCTGAAGGTGCCAGCATGGGGATTTCACCTCTAATCCACCCAGTCTGTGTGTTCACATGTCCCACAGAGATATATAGGGGGGTTGATTTCTAGAATCAATAACCCTGCAGAGAGGAGGTGGACTAAGGATTTAGGAAGTACAGGACTAAGTTACAATGTATTAAGGGCCATGAAGATGCTCCAAGGGCTGGAGACCCTCTGCTCTGGAGGCAGGATGGGAGACCTAGGGTTGTTCAGCTTGGAGAAAAGAAGACTCCAGGGAGATCTTGGAACCCCTTCCAGTGCCTAAAGGGGTTCCAGGAGAGCTGGAGAGGGACTTTGGACAAGGGCCTGGAGGGACAGGACAAAGCAGAATGGGTTTATGCAGAAGGAAAAAGGGTCAAGAAAGGTTGCACATTTCCCATGAGATCTTTCCTATCCAGCCCCTAATATTACTCAAGAAAGGTTTCTTGAGAATTACAACCTCCATTCTATTCTCTCCTTCCTTTTCTTTTAAAGTATCACAAACCCCACCATCATTTTCAGCCACTATGGAACTTTCCAAAAGTGTTTTTTTTCCATCAGCAAGAACAAAGCCTGGAAAAAAAATATAATAGTGAACAACATTATATAAATATTACAACAAGGTTGCCTTGCTGCCTGGGAGAAGAGACCAACCCCCACCTGGCTCCACGCTCCTGTCAGGGAGCTGTAGAGTGCAAGAAGGTCCCCCCAAGCCTCCTTTTCTTCAGGCTGAGCCCCCCCAGTTCCCTCAGATACTCCTCATCAGATTTTTGCTCCAGCCCCTTTCCCAGCTCCTTTCCCTTCTCTGGACATGCTCCAGCCCCTCAATGTCTTTCTTGTCTGAGGAACTCAAAACTGAAATATATTTTTATTATATATATATTTTATTTTTTTTTTATAATATACATAAAAATATAGCAGATGTCCATGTGGCTGAGCATCCAGGAACTGGATGACCTCTCAATCACAGATCGAGGTTGTTGATCAGATCCAGCTGATCCCCACAAACCTCTGCCTTTGGGAGTTGTTTGTTTGCCCCTTGTCACCAAAGGCCCCTCTCCCAGTTTCAAAGGACACACCGAGGTGGCCACCAGTCCCCAGGGAAGGTAGAGAGCCACATCCTACCACTCCAGGCTATGGGATAGCAAAATAAGCCAGATTTATCTACCCTGGAGCTCCTCCTGGTGTCCTGTCATGGGAAATTCACTGTTAGTGGTTTCCCAGCTGTAAGGGCAGGCAAAACACAAAATTCATAGAATCACAGAATGGTTTGGGTGGGAAGGGACCTTAAAGATCACCTCATTCCAACACTCCTCCTGTGGGAAGGGACACCTTCCACTAGCCCAGGTTGCTCCAAGCCCTGTCTAACCTGGCCTTGGACATTTCCAGGGATGGGGCAGCCACAGCTTCTCTGGGCAACCTGTGCCAGGGCCTCCCCACATTCACAGCTAACAATTCCTCCCCAGTATCCCATCTCTCCCTGCCCTCTGGCAGAGGGAAGCCATTCCCTGTGTCCTGTCTTTCCAGGCCCTTGTCCAAAGTCCCTCTCCAGCTCTCCTGGAGCCCCTTTAGGCACTGGAAGGGGCTCCAGGTTCTCCCTGGAGCCTTCTCTTCTCCAACTGGACACCCCCAGCTCTCCCAGCCTATCTCTTTCAGAGACCATCTGTGTGTTTTACTCACCTTCACTTTGCAGCTCTACAAGCCAAACACTGCCTGTAGGTCTGAGGTCACCCTGTGGAAGCACAATACATCCAACCAGAGATCTTTAGGAGGCTGCAAACGTGCAAAATCTCCTCCAAACCCACTGTCACAGCTGTGTTGGATAAGAGAAGCTCACAAATCCAGCTTTTATAGTTCAACAGGTCTGGCTGCAAAAGCAAAATGAGGGATTCCACCTCTCTGCACAGAAATGCTGTCAAGTCCTCTCAAGCTGCAGAGCTCCAGGTGGGCAGAGGCAGGAACTGCCCACATTTATTGCCCACCCACCTCACAAGAATTTCTGCATGTATTTGGTCCACCAAGGCAGAGGCACACGGTGGAAGGACATTCCCAAGACCATTCCTGAGCCAAAAGGGGCTGGCAGCTGCCTGAAGACTTTCCACAACAGCACAGGTCCCCAGAAGGGTGCAGAGTGGAATCCCCACAACTGGGAATTTTAAACCCAAGTAAGCAGAAAGCCACGGATTAAATAATATAGACATTTTTATTAATGAAATTAAGATTTATAGCATCCAGAAACAAGGGAACACGAGCTGTGCAGGTGTCCGGAGATGGGCAGGGATAACAGCAAACAGCTGGTGCTGTGCAGGGGCTTCTCCAAAGCTTCATCTCAAACTCACCAGTATGAAAAAAGAAATTAAAGAAAATCCCAAATCTTCAGCAGCTCTGGATCACAAGCAGCCAAGACTGGTCTGCCTGCATGTTCAGATTTTCTTGAAAGCCATCCCTAGGGAATGATTTCAGGCTAAAGGCAGGAGCAGGAGATGGAGCCCATCTGTGCCAGGGACACGTTCCCTCGGCAGCTCTGAACATCCCAGGTCCCATCAGAGGTGTGAAATCTGGAAATCAAGCTGACCATGGGCAATGGAGCAGGTCAGACTACACCTGCCCCTCCATCACCAGGAGTCATCCCATAGAAGATGGGTGGGAAAAGGAGAGCCAACAGGACATGTTTTGGGCATCTTTCCTTGTGAGACAAGCAGATCTAGGTTATATAACTGGGGGAAAATGGGGGGAAAAAGAGGGAAAAATAAATGCTTCACTAGTAGTGGAGCTCCTCTCCCATTGTCTCTCACCACCACTACTGAATGCTGGATTCCTAAATCCAGGGATTTTTATTTAAAGGCTGGAACTCTTACCACCAAAGCTAAAAACAATACATTAAGAACACTCATAATTTGCTCTTAAGGTTTTTTCATGTCCTTGAAGAAACAAGCCTCTTCCCAAATGCTCCAGTTTGAAGACAGCGACAGCTTCCAGAGCTCCTGGTTCTTTTCTCTGTTTGTGCCACCAATGCACAGCAAGGAAGTGCAGAGACTTGAGCTCCCCAAAGTCCAGCTCAGCCAGATAAAGCAATCAGGAGAGCTGCAGGCAAAGGCAGAGAGTCCCCAGACTGAGAGTCCACGAGATCTTGGCATCTTCCACCCAGAGGCTCAGATTAAGAAGATAATGTCATCAGACACCATGATCTGGTTGTCATCCTGCATGTGGGCCAAGGCCACTTTCACCTCAGCCAGCGAGAAGGGCTCGGGGTTGTCACGGTTGATGGACTCCATCACATTCTTCAGACCCACAGACTGGGCATGGGAAGCTTTGAAGACCTCCAAGAGAGCAGCCTTGAATGCTTTCAACCTGGCCAGGGGAGAAGCAATCACCCTTGGAGACCAAACACAAACCCCTCCCTTCCTTCCCAGCCCAGGATGCCTCAGCCCTTCCCTATTCCAGAAGCAGCACTCAGCAGGAAAGCCAAAACCATAGCTGGGAGCACCACAGATGCATCTCCAGCATGGGACAACAGCTTGGACCCACTGAGGGGGGTGGACATGCAGGGACAGACTCCTCCTCCAGCGCCCACTCACCTTGGCTCAGCCAACTCCAGCTTCTTCCCTTCCCCAGTGGCAGAGGCTTCAGGAGTCTTCGGAGTGTGTGCCTGAACTGGAGCAGAAGGAAGAGTTACCTTCACCCTGCCTGGTGTCCAGGCACCCAGAGAGCAAAAGCACTCAGCCTCAGGATGGGGTGGCTGATGCCAAACTGCCTCCCAATATTGGTATTTCTGAAGCAGTTTGGAAGTGGATGGAAAAGAATTAATCAGCAAGAGAATCATGGAGTGTCTTGGGTTGGAAGGGACCTTAAATACCACCTTGTTCCAACCCCCTGCCATGGGCAGGGACACCTTCCACTAGCCCAGGCTGCTCCAAGTCACAACCAACCTGGGCTTGGACACTTCAAGGGATGGGGCAGTCACAGCTTCTCTGCCCAACCTGTGCCAGAGCCTCCCCACCCTTACAGGGAAGAATTTCTTCCTAATATTTAATCCAAACCTGTCCCACAGAGACAGGATCACCTGGATTTGTGGGTCTGCATGGTGCTGCACCACACCAGAGATCCCAGGCAACAGCAGCATTGCTGCTCCCTAGGCTGTGCAGGCCCACCAGGGCTGAAGGCAGCAGCACCCTCAGGAGCCAGGTGCCACCAAAACCCCAGGGACTCACCCTGTGGCATCTCCTCCTCAGCGTCACTGAAGTCATAGGGGTCATAGGAACCCTCCTCGCCCTCTGTGCGTGCCTTCTTCCTCCTGGGAGAGGGGACAAGAGGTCAGCCCTGCTACAGATGAACTCCCAATATAATCTGGAGTTCAGGAGCCCATACCCTGAACTCTTAGAGATGTCTGGCCAGGAACTCACAGGGTACCTATGGCTCATAGGTAACCCACCCTCTGACCACACATCCTGCCCCTGGCACAGGACCCAGCTGGCACCAATCCTGGGGGCTGTGGCTGTCATGGGATCACAGAATTGTTTGGATTGGAAGGGACCTTAAGGGTCATCTCTTTCCAACCTCCTTGCCATGGGCAGGGACATCTTCCACTAGACTACATTGCCCCAAGCCTTGTTCCACCTTGCCTTGAACACTTCCAGGGATGGGGCAGCCACAGCTTCTCTGGGCAACCTGTGCCAGTGCTTCAAATCTCTGGACATGCCACTCAGCCAGTTCCTTATCTATGAAATAATCATGTCCCTCTACTGTGACCTGGGAGGGACGATCCAGCTGGCTGAGCAAGATATGGAGTATTCCCCCAAGGACAGCACTGCCAGTGACAGCCTCAGAAGGGGCTGGTCTCTGCACACTGTCCCTCCCACTCCCTTGCTCTGGCTCCTACCTCCTCGTCCTGCGTTCCTCCTTGGGCTGTGACTCCTCATCCTCCTCCTTCTCAGTCTCTGAGTCCTCCTCCACTGGCTTTCTGCGCTTTTTCTCCTTCTCCAGCACCTGTGTGGCAAAGGCAGGATGGGCTCGACCCCCTTTCACATTCAAGTTGCTTTTAGGGGACCAACCAACCCCAAGGATCCAAGATCCCACCTCATCCCACAGTATGTGCAGGAAAGGTCCCACCAGCAGCCCAGGATGCTCAACCTGCACCAAGCACAGCCTTTCCGATGACAATCTCAGGATCTCCCAGGAGAAGATGGACAGGAGCAAAGGGACACCCTCCCTCACCTTTTTGAAGTAGGCAAACTGCACCAGCTCCAAAGCTGCCTCAGCATCCTGCATATCCACAGTCTTGTTCATCCTGGCCTTGGCATGGGCCGTGGAGAGGCGGATCAGGGTCTCCAGGGTCCGGGCCGTGATGGGGGATGTCTGGGCAGGGGGAGAACAAAGAGTCTCTGTGAGACTGACCCACACCACAGCATCCCACCTCCCCGAGAGGTGTCACACCCAGGATGGAAACCACCCCCAAGGAGAGAGGGGAGCCTGTGCCTCAGTTTCCCTGCTCCTGGCCCAGGAGGGAGCTGCCCCAGGGGCTCACCCTGGCGATGTCTGAGTTCATCTCGCTCTGGCTGCGCAGGCGGGAATATTCCTCTGCGATGTACCTCGCCGCCTCCTCGGTCAGCACGGGCTTAATCATCTTGGCTACGTGGATGTACTTCCTCATGAACTCCATGCTGACAACCTTCTCCCTGCAGGAATGCACGCACACCCGTGTTCTCCAAGGCGGGGATGGGCTTCCCATCCACTTTAGCCCCCTTCAGGGGCATCCAGATGTGTAGGGAATTCAGCTCCAGGTGTTCCCCACCTTCCTGACACAAGAGACCAAGCCCAGAGCAAGGTTCCCCTGGCATCCTGCCCACGTACCTCCCCCCATGGACCACCTGGAGCATTGCTGGCACTGGCAATCAGTCGCTGCCGGGATACTCAAGCCAAAGCCATGAGCCCACAGTGCTGGAAACCCCCAGAGAGCTCCAGGGAATGTGGGATGAAGGACTCACTTGCGGCGGTTGGGCCCGTGCAGGAGGTCATCGTGTTTCTCATACACCTGGAGCTCCTGTTCCTCCTCCTGCGTGAAGTCGGGGTCATCCGTGGCCAGGATCTCCACGGCGCTGCCCAGGGGCATGGCTGGAGAGGAAAGTGCCACAGGCTTTTAGTCCCTGGAACAGCTTCCAAAAGCCACCAAAAGCTCCCCTGGAAAGCCAGGGGTGCTGAGCGCTAAGAGATGCCACCAAGGGGTGACAACCTGCCAAGGAGGGAGACAGGACTGAGCAAGGGTGACTCACCATCCCCATCCTGCTCATTGGGGTTGCGGTAGCGATGCATCCGCAGGACGTGGTCCGAGATCTCCCTGTCCTGCTCAGGGTCCATCTGGTCCAGCACAATGAAGAGCAGGTCAAAACGGGAGAGCAAAGAGTCCTGCAGGCCGATGTTCTCCATGGGCGTCTTGTACTGGTCGTACTGTGGAAGGATGTAAGGGGTTAGAGGAGACCTTCACAGGCCAGTCCTGGCTCCCAAAGAGGCTGGGAGCACATCCTCTAGCCAGGCCTGAAAGGATGGAGGGATGGGTGGCTGGGTGAGTGAGTGTCCTGACTGCTGGACACCAGACCAAACCCAGCCTACTGCATCAGTACAGCTGCTCTTTCCCATCATGGAAGGCAGGTATAGCTCCATTTTCCATGGAAAATAGTTATTTTTTTGTGATGCCAGATCAGACAGCAAGACTGAGGCTCATCACCAGAAAGAGCATCCACTGGGCTGCCCCAGACCCCCAGACAGAACCAAAATGAGGTGAGAAAGCCCAGCTGCCCCTCCCTCCTCCAGGAGAGCTATGAGCACAAAGAGACACCAAACTGACAAGGTTTCCACCATCCCATGGATCCCAGTAAGAACCAAGTCACTGGTTTTGGGTTTGACCAGCTGTCTCCTCCACCAGGTGACCAGGTGACCAGCACCCTCCCCGGGGAGGGGCACTAAGAGCATCACTCACCCTGCCGTAGACGGGGTTGGCCGCGGCCAGGACGCTGCAGCGGGAGTTGAGGCGGGCCTGGATCCCAGCCTTGGCGATGGTGACACGGCCCTGCTCCATCACCTCGTGGATGGCCGTGCGGTCAATGTCAGACATCTTGTCGAACTCGTCGATGCACACCACGCCCCGGTCGGCCAACACCATGGCTCCTGCTTCCAGGCGCCGCTCCCCTGGGATGGGGTGGCACAGAAGAGGGTCAGACACCATCCAGCAACCCCCACACATCTGCCCTGACACCCCCATCCACACCAGTGTCACCCCCGGGATGAGGGGTAAGCCTCAAGGAGCAGCAGCATCCTTCAGGATTGCTCATCTCCCTCCCAACTTGATGGCAAAGAGGACACTTGGGATAAGGAGCAAGCCCATGAGGACAAAACCCAGGCTGCTGGGGATAAAACTCCTTCATGACATGGGGTACACCAAGTAGGAGTAAAGAAGACCAGCTAAGAGAAGCGGAGAAAACATCCCAAAACACCACAATCACTCCCACAAAGCTTCT
Organism: Margarornis squamiger; assembly: GCA_035222235.1. Taxonomy (NCBI): domain Eukaryota; kingdom Metazoa; phylum Chordata; class Aves; order Passeriformes; family Furnariidae; genus Margarornis; species Margarornis squamiger. The sequence continues at coordinate 112,780,998 of JAWWTY010000106.1, forward strand.
GGGTGGAGCAAGTCCTACAAGTGTCACTGCAGAACGAACATTATAAAAGCCCTAAGGTTGGAAAAGACCTCCCAGATCACCAAGAACAGCAGCCCTGGACCTCACAGAGTCCCTCCCAGGTGGTAACAAGCACCACCCCAATGCTCCTCACCAGTTTCTGGGTCCGTGGTGACAGCAGCAGTCAGGCCAACGCCAGAGGAGCCCCTGCCCGTGGTGGGGATGGCACGGGGTGCTGTGCAGAGCACGTACCGCAGCAGCTGGGACTTGGCCACGGAAGGGTCTCCTGAAATGGAGAACAGCACGTTTAACAACCACACATCACCTGGATACCAACTGCACATGACCTGAATGCCGTGCCTAGTTTGGGGGTGCTCAGAGCAGGGGTGGGTGGAGGGGAAAGGAGACAGCAGTGGGTTTTGTTCAGTCATCAGAAAATAAGGTGATCAGATGATCTTCTTATCATCACCAAGTTGATGGAAGGAAATAGAGAAGATGGATCTAGAAAGGTGAGGGTATGGGACAAGAGGCAATGGGGACAGCTTGGAATTCAAGAAATTCTGACTGGATGGTAGAAGAAATCTCCTCGAAGGTGGGCAAACACTGGGATAGTGGCCCACAGAGGTTGTGGGATCCCCTAGAATCACAGAATGGTTTGGGTTGGAAGAGACCTTAAAGACCTTCCAGTTCCAAACCTTGTCATGGGCAAGGACACCTTCCACTATCCCAGGTTGCTCCAAGCCCCATCCAGCCTGGTCCTGGACACTTCCAGGGATGGGGCAATCACAGCTTCTCTGAGCAACCTGTGCCAAGGCCTCCCCACCCTCACAGGGAAGAATTCCTTCCTAATATTTTATCTAAATTTGTCTCCTTCAGTTTAAAACCATTCCCCCCTGTCCTGTCCCTCTAGGGCCTTGTCCAAAGTCCCCCTCCAGCTCTCCTGGAGCCCCTTTAGGCACTGGAAGGGGCTCTGAGGTCCCCTTAGAGCCTTCCCTTCTCCAGGTGAACACCCCCAGCTCTCCCATCCTGTCTCCAGAGCAGAGGGGCTCCAGCCCTTGTATCATCTCTGTAGTCTCCTCTGTCCTCACTCTAACCAATCCACAACCTTCTTGTGCTGAGGACTCCAGACCCAGAACCTCCAGAGGTCCTGCCTAAACACAATTACTCCACAAAACTACAGCCTAAAAAGTGCTCCTTCATCTCACCCCCTGACACCAACCAAGGGTGTCTCTGCCCAGCCCTTCCAGACCTATCAGCAAGATGTTGATGTCTCCTCGGATGCGGCTCCCATTCTCCAGGATCTTCTCCACCCCTCCAAGCAGCATGCAGAGAATGGCCTTCTTGATGTACACGTGCCCATGGATGCTGGGAGCCAGGGATCTTGCCAGCTGGTCAAAGATATCCTAAGGCAGAAGAGGTAAAGCACAGCCCATCAATGAGTTGTATAAAGTAAGAAAAAGGAGAAATATTTCTAAAGACCATTTCAGCCCAAATTTCAGCTTACTCATGTTGCAGAGCCATATGGATGAAAAGTGATTAGAAAGGAGAAGATCTTTGGCCAGTTTTCTTTTAGTGGGACTTTTCTGATGCCCTCGACCATCCTGACTGTCACTGTTACTCAAATAAGCACCAGAAAAAGTGAGAGCAAGGCTTGTTCCTCTACACACTATAGAGCAAAGCTCTGAGCATAAGACCAGGCTGAGGCAGACTCCCGTATCATTGTGTGCTTGGGGTTTAAAGAGGAAAGAGGGGTTTCTCCTGCAGAGGAAATTCCCTGGAAACCAACTGGGAGGGTCAGGATACAGCAGAGCTGCCAGCAGGAAGGATACTCTGGGAGTAGTACAGAAGCACCAACAAAAACAACCAAACATGACCACAGCCTGAGCAGAAAATACACAGAAAATGAGTTGGAAGACCCAGCAACATTGCCAAGAGAGTTGAAGAGTTACTTGCAACCCAACAAGAACCTCCTCAGCCACATGCCAAACTGCTCTAGCCAAAACTTCATGCTCAGGCACAAGCCTGGCTTCCAGAGATGAGGCTCAAATACCTTGGAGCGGCTCTTGCTGAATTTCTTGATCTTGGCCACATCAGCAGCAGAGTAGAGAGGCCGGACGTCTTTGCTCATCTGTTTCACGTGGCAGGCAATGAGGATAGTCCTGGAGAAGGGACACAACTGTGATCAGGTCTGCAAACCCCACAGAGCCACAGCAACAACACAGCAGGAACTTCCACGGGGTCATCACTTGCTCTTGGAAGCCCTGGAGGTGAGTGGGAACCTCAAGAGCTGTAGCCCCCTTGATCTGACTGTGCTGGGCCATCAGTGGAGCATCTTTAAGAGCATCCAACCCCCTCTGGGCACAGCTGGAAGTCACACCTACACAGACCTCATCACAGGCTGCAGTTTCCTCACATGGGGCAGTGGAGGGGCAGACATTGATCTCTGCTCTCTGTGACCAGTGACAGGACCTGAGGGAATGGCTGGAGATGTGTCAGGGGAGGTTTAGGCTGGATATTGGAAAAAGGTTCCTCACCCAAAGGGTGGTTGAGCACTAGAACTGGCTCTCCAGGACAGTGATCACAGCACCAAGCCTGACAGTTCAAAAAGTGTTTGGACAACACTCAGGCACATGATATGATTCTAGGGACTGTGCAGGGCCAGGAGCTGGATTTTGGTCATCCCGTGGGTCCCTTCCAACTCAGAATATTCTGTGTTTCTGTGACTGATGCTAAGGATCAAGGTGCAAACCACTTCCAAGTGATTCCAGCCACTGTTTGCCCCAGCTCTGTGATGGTCACCTGTCTGCCCTAGATGCCACTTCCCAAGACGTGACCCAACCAAAGAGGGTGGGAGGGCCGAAGACCAAAGAAGGCTCACCTGAAAGTCCCTGAAGTGTAACCCCCTTTCTTTCCTGGCAGGCAGCGGTACGTCCCCACCACCTGGATACGGTCCCCAGGCTTCACCTTGTCCACCAGGTCATCATCCAGAACCACATCCACTGAGCGGGGCAGCTGCCCCGCTGGTGCCTTCTCGGGCATCTCCTGGATGGTGATGGTCTGGTGGTCCTTGTAGACTGAGAGGCCAAACTCGGTCTCCAGGGGGTTGTTCTCCTCATCCTAAAGCAGAAACCCCAATAAAAAGATGAGCAGCACTTTTCAGGAGCACAGGGAGAAGAGGTGGGTGAGGTGAGCAGGGGGAAGACAGGCTCCACCATCCAACACATACAGGGATTCCTGGAGCCTGGGGTTCACCAGCTCTGTACTGAAGCTGGCACGTTGTCCCCAGAGGAACCTGCTGATGCTTCCCACAAGGCTAATCCCTCTCACCTTTGTAGGGTAGATGGATAAAGATGGAAAGGCATCCAGGGAGGTCATGTCCCTGTATCGGCGCTCAATCGTCTTCTTGGTGGCTGGGCAATAATGGACACTCCGGACGACCTTCGGACGAATCAAAGAGCCTGAGGTTGGGAAAGAGAGAAGTCAGGGGCTGGAATGTCCCACCCCTCTGTCAGCAAACAGTCCCCAACCCTAAACTGCACTTGGGTCATAATCCCCTGTCAACAATGGACAGGATTTGCTGAGCTCAAAGACCATCCCAACACTCAAGACCTTCTGCCAAGCCCTGTTTTCTAGCACGGGTTGTCAAGATATAGAATCAAAGAATGGTTTGGGTTAGAAGGGACCTTAAAGATCATCTCATTGCAACGCCCCTGCCATGGGCAGGGACACCTTCCACTAGCCCAGGTTGCTCCAAGCCCCGTCCAACCTGGCCTTGGACATTTCCAGGGATGGGGCAGCCACAGCTTCTCTAGGCAACCTGTGCCAGGGCCTCCCCACCCCCTCAGGGAAGAATTTCTTCCTAATACCCAATCTAAATCTACTCTCTCAGTTTAAAGCCATTTCCCCTTCTCCTATCTCTACCTGCCCTTGTCGGAAGCCCCTCTCCATGCCATGACTCCTGGAGGGCTCCAGCTCCTCCACAGCAAACATCTGGTGCCACCACCCCCAAAGCCCCCCGGTGTCCCCCAGTCTCACACTTTGTCACAATGCCCTCCACACAGACGATGCAGCTGAGGAAAGAGGCCGTCAGTGTCCGTGGGGACACGTGCTTGGAGCCAAAGCTGCCCTCCAGCCCGATGTAGAAGTCCTCGTACTGCTTGGCGTAGGTGGCGTCCACAGAGGCGACAAAATCCTTCAGGGCACGCTGGAAGGCAATCAGTTCCTCAAAGGCATGGCTCAGGAGCCTGTAACACAGGAAGGTGACAATGCAGATGGATCAGCCCCTTCTGTCTTCCTCCTCAGCACTTGTCCCATGCCCCCATGTGCTCCACAAGCGGGGAAAAAAACCCTTAAGTCCATCACAGCTCTGCGTGAGGTCCACGGGAACCAGCATTCAGAAGCTGAGCAATTCCAAGCATATCTGGGAAACCTCACATGTCATGGGCAGACTGGCAAGCCTGGGCCAAAATACCACTGAGCATCCTAAAAAAGGCTGAGAGAGCTGGGGGTGTTCACTTGGAGAAGAAAAGGCTCCAGGGAGACCTTATAGCCCCTTCCAGTCACTAAAGGGCCTCCAAGAGAGCTGGAGAGGGACTTTGGACAAGGGATGGAGGGACAGGACAGGAGGGAATGGTTTAAGCTGAAAAAAGGGTAAATTTAGACTAGATATAAGTAAGAAATTCTTGTCTGTGAGGGTGGGGAAGCCCTGACACAGATTGCCCAGAGAATCTGTGGCTGTTCCATCCCTGAAAGTGTCCAAGACCAAGTTAGAGGGGTCCTGGAGCAACCTGGGCTAGTGAAAGGTGTCTCTGCCCATGGCAGGGGGGTTGAAATCAGACATGCTTTAATGTCCTTTCCAATCCAAACTGTTCCCTGATTTATATCATACAACCAACTCCAGTTTGCTGCAAAACTTTTTGCCAAACAACAGGTTTGCAAGCTTGGAAGGGACGGGTGTCACGGGGGCAATGAGCAGGTCCACCTTTTCCATGGGACACAGTGCACAGGACAAAGTTTGGCCCTTCCTTGCCATTAAAGACCTGCAAAACCACATCTGGAGCTTTGAAACCCCTCGAGGCACGGTGCCCCTGGTGCCCCCCATGCCCACACCCACCTGTTGGCTCTCCTCTCGTTCTTCCGCCGCAGGTCATTGATGTTGACGAGGAGCCGGCACTGGTTGTCACTGATCATGTCCCGGACCTTGCCTTGGTAAATCCCTTGGTCCTCCTGCAAGGGGGAGAGGGGGAAAGACACCCAAAAAACCAACTCACTTCACACATCCACCTGTGTGAGACACCTCCCAGGAGCTGATTCCTGCAGAGTTTGATTCCAGGTACCCACAACCAAGCCTGTGGGGGCAACACAGGAACCAAGTGCTCCTGCACACCCGGGGGTACATATGGGAATGAAAGAAGGGGCACAGGGATCAAGTACTGCCCAACCCCCAGGGGGAATGAAGGAGGGGGCACAGGGACGGTATTGCCCATCCCTGGGGGGAATGAAGGAGGGGGCACAGAGACCAGGTACTGCCCAACCCCCAGGGGGAATGAAGGGAGGGGCACAGGGACCAGGTGCCCCCCAAACCCGGGGGTGCATATTTGGGAAGGGAAGGGGAAGGCTCACACAGAGCAGGTACTCTCCAAAATACATCCTGGCGGGGGGGAGAGCGTAGGGACAAAGTGCTCCCCAACCCCGGGGGCTCCAGGGGGTTGGGGGGCACAAGGACCAGGTGCTCCCCATATTGGAGGGGCATAGGAACCAAGTGCTCCCTAATCCCGGAGCGCATACAGGGGGAGGCAAAGGGGCCGCGTGTTCCCCACCTCGGGGGGTACACATGGGGTGGGGGGGGCACACGGACCAGGCGGTTCCCAGCCCCGGCGGGCAAGGAGGGGATGCAGCGCCCACGTCTCCCAGCTCGTCTCACCTCATCGTCCAGGAAATCGAGGTAGTCGCGCTGCGCCTCGCGCAGCTCCGCGTCCTCCAGCCCGCCCGCCGGCGCCGCCATGATGCTGCTGCTGCTGCCGCCGCTCGGGGAGGGATCCCGCCGGCTGCGCCGCTGCTGTGCCGCTGCTGTGCCGCTGCCGCGGAAGGGGTGAGAGCCGAGGGGAGCCGGCCCGGCCCCGCAGCCCCGCGATGCGACCCCGCGGTGGGACAGCCCCGACCCGCCCCCGCCGCGCTCCCGTTTGGCGCCAAACCGGAGCCCTTTCCCGCCACCGCGCGGGAAATCCGCCCCGCGGCGCTGCTGATTGGTCGGCGCGGAGCGGCGCCGGCCAATGGAGCAGCGAGAGGCGTCGTGGGGGAGTGATTGACAGGAGCACCAGCCTATCAGAGAGCGGAGGGGCGGGGCAGCGATGCCGCGCTGCCCCGCGGTTCCGGGCGGGAACGGGAACTGGGAGAACTGGGATTGGGGGAACGGGAACTGGAACTGGGAAAACTGGGATTGGAAGAACTGGGACCGGGGGAACCGGGACTGGGAGAACTGGGACCGGGGGAACCGGGACTGGGAGAACCGGGATTGGGGGAACTGCGACTGGGAGAACCGGGACCGGGGGAACCGAGACTGAGGGAACAGGGATTGGGGGAACTGGGACTGGGAGAACCGAGACTGGGAGAACTGGGACCAGGGGAACCGAGACTGGGGGAACAGGGATTGGGGGAACCGGGAGGTCCAGGCCCTGGCTCTGGCTCTTGGAAGTCACCGAGCATCCAAAAATCCCATTTTATTTAAGGAAAAATACAGCAAACCCGAAAGCAGCAAAACAAAACCCCAGAGAAAAACCCAACAAAATACCGGTTTAGAGTTTTGGGGTTTTTTTTTATATAGAGCCCCGTTTCCGGGTGTTTTCACCCGATACAGCTTTTCCCTTTAACGTGGCCTGATGTGAGTCCAGGAGTTTGGGGATGAACACAAGAAAGCGCCAAGTCCCATGGTATTTGTAATGGAAAAGATGATTTTGGATGTGTCTTAGAATCGCAGAATGGTTTGAGTTGGAAGGGACCTTAAAGACCACCTTGTCCCACCCCCCTGCCTTGGGCAGGGACACCTTCCACTAGCCCAGGTTCCTCCAAGCCCCATCCAACCTGGCCTTGGACATTTCCAGGGATGGGGCAGCCACAGCTTCTCTGCCCAACCTGTGCCA
>JAWWTY010000106.1:112802436-112822277 GCA_035222235.1 Margarornis squamiger
TTGCAATCATCACATCACCTTCTGCCTTCCAGAGCATCCAAACCTGTGCAGGTCCCTGTTGGAGGAGGGATTGCAATAGGGCTGATGTAGATGTAACAGGGTAGGCAAGTGTGTCGGGGGAAATAAAATCTGCTGTGCAATGCACTGTTAAGTCGTCCCAGCATTGCCTGGTGCACTAAGAGCACAATATCTAGTTTTCATTAAGCAGATAAAGATTGCTATTCCCATTTCAGAGATGGAGAAGTATAAGACCAGTTTACAGAAGCCACAAGCACCTGGCATCTTTGTGGTTGTGGGGATTTCTACTTCTTTGATGCTGGAGTGTAGATCAGTCCTTCATACTCTGCTTCCTGCTCAGGGAGGGCTCGTCCCTGGCACAAACCAGAAAACCATAGAATTGTAGGGTGGTTTGGGTTGGAAGGAACCTTAAAACTCATCTCATTTCACTCCCTTGCCATGGGCAGGGACATCTTCACTGGACCAGATTGCTCCAAGCATTGTCCAACCTAGCCTTAAACACTTCCAGGGATGGGTATCCACAGATTCTCAAGGCAGCCTGTGCCAGTTTCTGAGTGACACCTAAGTAGATCCCTGTGGAAGAGTTCTAAGCCCCACATAAGCCCCAGGAACTCTCTGCAGAAGGAACTGTGTGTGTTGCAGTTCAGAGGAAGGTTGGCAACTAAACCTGTGGCAGAAGGATGCTGATTATACCACACTACACAGGAATTATCCCTTTAGGTGGTCCATGATCTCTTGGTGTCTGATCTCTGGTGGGGCCTTCCCAAAACACCAGGGAGAATGGGATGGGGGAGCTGGCACTGTGCTCCCAGGGCAGTCTTTGAAAATTTGCCCCGAGCCCTCCAGAAGTGGCTTAGTTATAGGAGATGTTTGTGCTCAGGGAGAACCAGCCTGCAGACAGCAGGATTTGGGATGGGGCTTATCCATTGCATCTGAGCAGGGTGCAGCCCTGGTGCAGCCTCTCCCAGAGCTGAACTGCTCTCTGCCCTCCTGGTGCTGTGGGAGCTGCGACACCACAGCTAACCCTGTGTAGGAAGGGGTCACAATAAAACCCCAGGCTTCAAAATGACCTGGAGTCCCTCCAGGACCTTTTGCTCAACTGTCAGGAGATTGGAATTCAGGAATTAATCACCTGCAGCTCTCCAAACCAGTCTGTTGGCCACTGCAGCACATTCACTGCTGTTATTTTTATGCTGTCCACAACCACTTCTTTTTTTTTTTCCTATTTTAAATGCAATGCATTTATTAAAGACTTCCCCACAGCTGAGTTCCCCCAGTCCTCCCCGCTTTGTTTACCAGGAATTACTGCCTTTCTGGAAGCCTGTGTAAACCTCTGATGCCTGAATGCTAGTCTGCAAACAAATATACCACACTGGTACAGCCTCAGTCCCAGACAGTGAATGCTGAGGCCAGACCGGTGGGAAAATCGACCGTACTCTGTAGGAAATTTTCTCATTCAAACTCTTCCATCAGACTGTGACCTAAAAGCAAAAGAGCTGGGAAAAAGCTCGGGTTTCCAATTACTCCCTTCAAAAGGGAGAGAAAAATTGGAACGGGATCGTTCTCCTCCTGTGCCGGGGGTTTTTATTGTGGCTGTAATGATCCAGCCTGGCCATGATCCACTCTGTCCTTCTCGCCTTGCAGCTCCCTCCGTGAACAAACGCCACTTGGTTGCTGTTAATTGGGAGCAGCCAAAATAACTGAATCCCCCGGAGATGGGGGGTGAGGATGGAATCTCAACGAGACACCCCGAGGATGAATGTGGCTTTCAGCTGCTCCTACGCCCCCGTGAAGGGAAAAGAATAGGGGCTCTGTGAAAGTGAAACAGCCAGTGCTGACCTTGGGTTTCTGGGTTGGTGTTTTTTGTTGTTGGGTTGGTTTTTTTTCCCCCTTTCTCTCCCTTTTCTAACGTTAATTGCTCATGGCTTTGTCCATCACATGATCGCTGGAAATTGCCAACTTGTTCTCACTCGCTAATGTCACAAGGTTTAAAATAAGCCGTCCACCAGGTTCCTGATTTAGTCCTGCGCATCAGATGTGCTTCTTGTGATTTCAGGCTGCTGTTTTGAAAAATCTCTGCTCCTCAGCCTCTTTCAAAACTGGCATTTTCCAGCTATGAAAGCCTGGCTGGAATAATCTCTGCCGTCGGGGATGTGCAGTGTGTAGCCTCTCAGAGGCGATGCCGGCTGTACACGCCGAGCTCTGGGGATGAGAGACCGTGGCAAAATCCTGGCACGAGCACACGCAGTGCCAGCCGGAGCCAGGCTGTGCCTGGGACAGACGCTGCCTGTCTCCCTCGTACCCTTGCCAGCATGCAAAGCAGGCAGGCCATGCACTCTGGAAGGGATGATACCTCCCTTGCATTCCTGAGCATCCATATTCCCAGGCTACATTGCCGCCTTCCCGGGTGTCATCTGGTTGCCTTTGCTCTGTATGGGCAGGTTTCAGGAGATGAGCGCTCTGGCTCTGTTTCCGTGCAGGTCTGTGCTGTATCAGAGCTGGTTTCTAGTTCTTGATATCCTGGGGTCCACTCTCGTGTTAGTCTGTGTCCTGCAAGAGGTGAGGAGCTTCAGCGTGTCCTTTCTCCTTGTACCTCACCACCACGATCATAGAATCACAGAAGGATTTGGGCTGAAAGGGACTTTAAAGCTCATTGTGTTGCAACCTCTGCCATGGGCAGGGACACTTTCCACTAGACCAGGTTGCTCCAAGCCCTGTCCAGCCTGGCCTTGGACACTTCCAGGGATGGGGCAGCTTCTCTGGGCAATCTATGCCAGGGCCTCACCACTCTTTTAGTAAAGAATTTCTTCCCAATATCTAATCTAAATAATCTAAACTCTTGTTGTCTAATCTAATCTATTAATCTAAATTCCTAATATGTAATTTAATCTGATGCCCTCCATCAGTGCTTAACACCTTTTTTGGAGGGCTTTCCAGCATTGTGGCAGGATGAATTGGGGTGAGGAGTCAGTACTGAGCTCTCTGTAGTGGCCCAAATCCTTGAACCATGCTTATTAAAGGGAACCTGGGAGATGTTGAGGGGGGATCCAAGCCCTCTTGCTTGGGTTATATCAGAGCAAATGCTGGGAGTGGGGTAAAACACATAATGACAGATTAATTGGCAGGGCAGAGGAGCTTAGGACACACAAAGCACTTCAGAGTCTGTACTGGCACCTCGACACAGGGCAAAACCTGAGCATGAGCCCTGGAGAACATCCTCTGGAGAGAGCAGGTATCTTGGTGCTGCAGTGATGAGATGTGGTTGGTGTGGGAAAGGAGCTCTTGTCTGTGCATCCAGAGCAGGAAACCAAACACTGTCTTAGTACAGACACATCCACAAAATCTCCCTGTCCTTCCCACCCCACCGTGCTCAGCCTCCAGCCTATTTCTGGCCAGACCATCCAAAGGACATACAGGATAGAGGAGGGGTGAGTACTACAGTGCTACACAGCCGGTTCTCCTTGGCTGGGCTTTGCCTCATCCTGAAGCTGAAGTATAAATTTGGATGAAAGTTGGGTGGTGAGGCCCTGGCACAGGTTGCCCAGAGAAGCTGTGGATGTCCCACATCCCTGGAAGTGTTCAAGGTCAGGTTGGATGAGGCTTGGAGCAACCTGGTCTCCCTGTCCATGGCAGGGGGTTGGAACTAGATGAGCTTTAAGGTCCCTTCCAACCCAAACCATTCCATGATTCCATGATTTATGAATGAGCATTTCTTTCTCCATTGTCTGCAAGGAGCCAGAGTAGACTGGCTGTACATTAGGACTGAGGAGAGGGAGTGATGCCTCTTTTTCACACCATGCTCTCACAGGAGTGCCCCAGAGTCAAAATTTGCTTAAATTTTGGCATGTAGCTCCACAGGGATACACGAGCTGTTGAATGAACTGTGTGTCCTGTCATAGATCAGACCTTCAGACCCTTAGGAGAGAAGCAAAATCTTTATGAGTGTACACAACATCAACCCCCAGCAAGGGTGCTCTTTTCAGTCTTACACACCTGTGAAACTAAAACAGCGTTTTCAGGGACCATTTTGCCTTGTTGTGGCTAAGGCAGCTCCATCAAACTCAGCAGACAAATTCCCCTGTGGCAAACAGGGAAAAAAAGCCCAGCCTTGAGAGGTGCTAAGGGGGAAAGTCTAGAAAGTGCAGGGCAGAAAGAATTTGCTAGAAAATGAGACCTAATTATGACAACTACCATCTGCCAGAATAAGGAAGCAACATGAAAATATTTTGTCTCTTATCAGAGGTTTTGTGTTGCGAGAGGAAGTGGAACCTGCCACCTAGTTCAGAGTCTGCTCTGACTTTACTTTGTGCTGTCTGGCCCTGGGACTGCCAGGTCCCACCTCCCTGCCTTCAGAAACTCTTTCATGGTGTTTAACAATGTCCTGTCCTGTGTAATACCAGCCCAGCATGGGTCTCCGATCATAGAATCACAGATTGGTTTGGGTTGGAAGGGACCTTAAAGCTCGTCTAGTTCCAACCCCCTGCCATGGACAGGGACACCTTCCACTAAACGAGGTGCCCACGCAAACTATTGCTCTGTCTCACCTCTGGCCACAGCTGGTATCTCATGCAGCCAGGAGAAAAATACAGTTTTCTACACTCAGGCAAAATACTACTTGCATGCATTTATCTTTGGCCATCTCCATCCACTGCAGCTCCAGTGTGGTGCATATAAGGTTAAGAGCCAGGTCCCACTCCTGCAAACCTGTATGTTGGCTGCGTGGGGGTAACCATGGCCCTACAGGTCTGGTAGGGCTGCACCAGCATGAATTTCAGTTCAATCATGGGCATCTGGGATGAATTCTCCTCAGTTTTGTGCGGCATAAACACCAGAAGGGAAGAGAAATATCCAGGTTCTTGGGAAACAGGGGGCTGGAAGGTGTTCTCCAGACATTATGATCCTGCTGTGCCGTGAATCTGAATCTTTCCAGACACAGCTTAGGAAGTCTGGAAGTTGCCAAGGAGCAGGGCAGGCAGAAAAGTGCCCAGCACTGGGCTTGGCTGCTCTGAGCATCCAGACACATCTCTGGCAATCCTTCACCATGGCTCTGTGGATGCTTCCAAGGCTCCAGTGCTGCACCCAAACTGCAGCCAGCTTGGAGGCAGAGACTCATTTCTCCATCCCCTCCCAGTCCTGATGCTTCTTACATGTGAAGGGATGGGAGCTGCAGGTTTGGGACTGTGGATTTCTCCTCTCTTTGCCAGCAGCCCCAAATGTGTAACCCATGTGCAAGTTGTGTGGTGGGGAAGCTGAGCTGCTTTGCAACCTCCATGATTCAGGTGGAACCTCTTCACTCACATGCAGACAGGCAGGTTATCCCTTAGATGATTAATTACATCCCAGTTTTGTCCCTGAGCATTTTATTCTGGGGAAAGGGGTGAAAAATCCCCTTCCTAAATCATCAGGCGCTTTCTTGCCGTATAACTGCTTCTTGCACCCCCTTGTTGGCAGCTCCTGGCTACTCCTGAACATGCTCCAAGCCTGAGGAAGGGCAGGCTCGTGACATTGCTGTGCCCATCTGAGATAGGCTGAGCTGCAGGGACAGGGCTGTGCCATGGTTATCCATGATGATTTTAGGTCTCCTGGCCAAGGAACAGATACTCCCTGGGAATCTGGTACTCCCTCAGACCTTCCTCTAACTCCCCAGGAGACCTAGTATCCCTGAACTCACCTCATATTCATTGAGTCATGGAATGGTTTGGGTGGGAAGGGACCTTTAAGACCATCTCATTCCAACTCCCTGCCATGGGCAGGGACACCTTCCACCATTCCAGGTTGCTCCAAGCCCCATCCAACCTGACCGTAGACACTTCCAGGGATGGGGCAGCCACAGCTTTTCTGGGCAGCCTGTGCCAGGGTCTCACAGGGAAGAATTTCTTCCTAATATCTAATGTAAACCTGCCCTCCCTTCACCTTAGGGCCATTCTACCTTGTCCTGTCCCTCCAGGCACTTGTTCAGAGTCCCTCTGCAGCTCTCTTGGAGCTGCTTTAGGGACTTGAAGGGGCTTTAAGGGCCAGCCTCTCAATGGTGCCATGGTTCATCCCACGAGCAATGTCAGCATGGTCTTCTCCCTGAGGCATCACCATTAACATTTCATCTTTCTCCTCTCCCCTCAGGGCACGAAGAGGACATTCCCCAGTGCCGGGCAGCGGGATGACAGCCATCCTGGAGCGGATCAGCACGCTGTCCCTCAGCGGGCAGCACCTCAGCCGCCTCCCCCGGCTGCTGGAGGATGGCTTGCCCAAGATGCCGTGCACGGTGAAGGAGTGTGAGGTGCCACAGCTCTTCCGTGAGCCCTACATCCACACCGGGTACCGCCCCACCGGCCAGGACTGGCGCTACTACTTCCTCAGCCTCTTCCAGAAGCACAACGAGGTGGTCAACGTGTGGACTCATCTCCTGGCGGCGCTGGCTGTGCTGCTGAGGTTCAAGACGTTTGTCGAGGCTGAGCAGTTGCCCGTGGACGTGTGGTCTTTGCCTCTGCTCATCTTCGTCCTCTCCTCTGTCACCTACCTGACCTGCAGCCTCCTGGCCCACCTGCTGCAGTCCAAATCGGAGCTGTACCACTACACCTTCTACTTCGTGGACTATGTTGGAGTCAGCATCTACCAGTATGGCAGTGCCCTGGCTCATTTCTACTACAGCTCCGACCAAGCCTGGTACGACAAGTTCTGGCTTTTCTTCCTGCCGGCAGCAGCTTTCTGTGGCTGGCTGTCGTGTGCCGGCTGCTGCTACGCCAAGTACCGGTACCGACGGCCTTACCCCATCATGAGGAAGATGTGCCAGGTGATCCCAGCCGGGCTGGCCTTCATCCTGGATATCAGTCCTGTCGCCCACCGGGTGGTTGTGTGTCACCTGGGGGGCTGTGAGGAAGATGCTGCTTGGTACCACACGTACCAGATACTGTTTTTCCTTATCAGTGCTTATTTCTTCTCCTGCCCCGTCCCTGAGAAGTACTTCCCTGGCTCCTGTGATATCGTTGGCCATGCCCACCAGATCTTCCACACCTTCCTGGCCATCTGCACCCTATCACAGCTGGAGGCCATTCTTTTGGATTACAAGAACAGGCAGGAGATTTTCCTGAAGAGACACGGGCCTTTCACTGTTTATCTCTCCTGCATCTCTTTTTTTGGCTTGGTGGCTTGTAGTGCCATCACAGCTTACATCCTGCGACGCAGGATCAAGGCCAGCCTGGCCAAAAAGGACTCCTGAGAGTCACGGATGTGATGGGCATGGCATCACCAGAGAAAATCAAGAAAAGGGGGCATAACATATTAGAGACACAACTGTCTTACTTGCCTAACACGCTGTGACTAACCGGGACCCTGGACTCGGGTGGAGGGCTGGAGACTTCGTGCTGGATGCATTTTCACAGCAGGGATTGCCTTTTGCCATCTGGGGAGTGGGGACATAGAGTGTTTTAAGGCAGAACAAGTCACTGAACCAAGGATGCTGGAATAGGCAGAGGTTCCTTGTTCATTCTGGTAAAGCTGTGGGTGATACCTTGCTGAATGTCAGGGAGGGCAGCCTGAAGGCTGTGAGACTGTAGCAGGGTTTGCCATGGCTCACAACTCCATGAGGAACACAGCTGGATGTGATGACCTCTCTATGTTTTGCCATATCTATGGGAGAACTGTTCCTATCAAAGACAGTAGGAAGGTTTCAGGGGGGAGTTTACATTCCCAGGGTTCAGCTGTGAGGGCACATGTGAGACAGTGGCTGGCATAGTCTTTTTGCTGTTCCAGCCACACTCTCTCTACGGTCCCCTTGTCAAGTATGTCTATGCCAGGTTGCTGAGGTGGCTTTGGCAAAACATCTTTGGAGATTTAGGCCTGACCTGGGGCCTCTGGGATAAACTAGGTCTGTATCATCTGTCTAGGAGCTTCAGAAATATCCATGCTGTAACAAACTCCAGAGTAACTTGGATGTGACATGTTTGATGCAGGAAAGGCTCTGATCCCCCAACAGCCCCACTGTGGTCATGGCCAAGAGGGTATGAAGGTGAAGGAGTCTTTATTCCCCTCTTAATGGTGCTTTTTGGGACACCAAACAGTCCTTTGTGAGCCTCGTGGGAAAGCTGACCATGGAAAACCAGGGTTGCTTTTCTCTGATCAATTGGATTGTGACTCTGGCATGTTTTTATAAGCACTAGATGAAGGTAGAACAGCAAAAGGCAGGAGCAGGATGACAGGATTAGGGTCCTGTGCAACCTTGGGATAGGTTTATCCTTGGGGCTTGGTGATTCCTATGTGGAGTAGCAGAGATAGCGGTCAGGGACACTTAGAGTCCACGGATTACTCCTGTCCAAGGTGTAGCAGAGGTTGGGTTACTGTGTCTCCCACTAGATGAGTCTCTTCTGTGCTTGCTTAGTGGGAAATATCGAATATGGAGCCACCAAGGAGGTATAAATCCATGCTGAAACCAAGAAATGCATGGGATCTATTCCAGCCATGGATTTGTCTCAGTGAACCCAAGGGCAGGCAAATGAATTGTGATTGCTGGTTCTGAGCAGGCAGAGTGTAAGGTTGGGGATATGGTTTGTGAGGACAAGCACTGATTTCTGCACTTGATCTGTGTTTTAGCTCTTAAGGTGTGTCTGTGTTTGTGTACGTGCCTGTGCACATCGTTTATTATCCAGAAAGGCTTTGCCTTTGGATTTTCTATCTGCAGAGCCTCCAAGCTGGGTTGAGATTAGCCTGGAGGAAACAGTGCTGTGCTGCTGGAGGAGCAAGGTGGGCCAGACAGCAGGTCTATTCATAGGTGACAGAAAACAGATCTATTAATAGGTGCTTTGCTGGTCCTGTGTTTTGTGGATAAATTTGGAACTCATGGCCCTATAGAGAAATTAAATACAAAGGGGGAGGGAAGTAAGTTTGGACTATAGGAGAAGAAATCATAGGAAAGCCTTCAGGAGGTCATCTAGTCCAACCTTTCTCATCAGTCTGGGCCTCCTGGTTTACACCCAGTCCAGCTTAGAAATTAATTACTTCATTTCTTCAGTGTTTTTGATGGTACAGCTGTGCTGACCTAACAGTAAACCTGTCTCAGGGGAGTGGCAAGGGGGAGTGGTCCCACTTGCCCCTCACTGTACCCCTTCCCATGCACAGAAGCTCCTCTCTCCACGGAGGGAGCTGCTGATGGGAGATGGAGCATCAGGAAACCAATCCTACTGAAAAAATGTCAGTAATTTTCGGCTGGTTTTAACTTTGAGCCAGCTCACTTGGACAACGCTGCTCCCTGCAGGGAAGGGCTGGAGTGGAGGCCAGCAGCCGTTCCTCCTTGCTTGGCAGCTGGCTGCTCAGCTGGCTCAGCTGCACTGATGGACTGTTCCCTCCATGGCCTCTCTCTGGCTTTGCTTGTGGGTCTCCTCCCAGTTTGGGAAAGGGCTTCCAGGGGGAGCAGAGCTTTTTCTCACAGCCTAATTTGCCTTGATTTTGGGGTAGGTAAGGCAGAATAACGTACTGAGCATGGAGCTGGCTGGACAGTATCAGTGGGCTCCTGTGCAGGAAGAGGTGTAAATCAGTCTGCTCCAGAGCTCATTTCTGGGATAAAACGGAGAGGGATTGGGCATGGCTGCTGATAACAAACCTGCTCTGCTGCTACCTGAAGTAGTACTGGGACCAAAGGAAGGGATCACCCAGGTGTCTCCTGCTCTAAGGGTTTAAGATGACATGTCCTGGCCATGTCAAAGGAGGCTGAGTATGTTAATGCCTGCAGTTCAGGGACAGGGAGAGGAGCCCACATGGCTCTTCCAAGGTATTTTTGGTCATATGTCTTCTCCCTGGTCGAGCAGAAGTGACACTTCTCCTCTGAAGCAGTTGTGTGGCAATGGAGATGTTTTGGCACAGTCTCCTGTTTCCCCTCAGGTGAAGCCGCTCCTGTCCCCACACAGCCCTGCACTCCCACCTGGAGCTGACCTCCTGGTTACTATGATGGGTGGATGGAGTGGGGACCTACAATACGGATCTGTGCTGCTGTGAGGATGTGCCCTTGTGTCACAAGGGGTTCACCAACACTGGAGCTTCCTTCATCCCTGTCTCCATCCTCCTCCTCCCCCTCCAACCAGCTTATTTCTTTCCTTCATCCTCGTGCCTTATACACCTGGCTGCCTACCTGGGCAGACTCCATGTTCTGTGCAGTCTGCTGGGCCTCAGTTGGGAAGTGGCTCTGGATGCCCTCCAGAAACCTTGCCTTTGATCCAGGGGAGACCAGGGCTGGATCTGTAGAGAGCAAAAGTGCCGCTGTGATAAATACTCAATTGTCTGGGAGCTGCTCAGGGCCTTGTCCTTGGGCTCACTGCTTGGAGCACGTCTCCTTCCATCCTGGTGTTCCTAAGGATGGCCAGGTTTGGTGAAGAGCTGATCACCAAAGGCTGAGCACACCTGAGATCCCAAAGGGACCGAAGTCCTAATCCTTTCCCCCAGGAATCTCTTGTCCTGAGACACTGTTCTTGCAGATCTTGCAACCAGGACAACTCCTGAGAATTCATCCCAATGTGCCTTATGCTATTCCTTTTTGGGATTCATCCTGAGGAAACCTGAGGATCAGAGGCAGCGTCTTTGCTGTCTGTTGGTCTGTGGTTCCTCTTAACAGCCAATTCCCACTGACCGGATTTGCTCACTCTATGGAGCAGGAGGAGAGGATGGAGACAGGTGCCTTAAATTTGTATTTATGCCTAATGATTTGTGTAATGAGGCAAGGATGGGTTCCTCGTGTGCCTTGCAATTTACATATTTTACTGACAAGATTATTTTTAAGCACTGTTTGTTACTAAACAGAAGTACAAAAGAGTTTGTATTTTTTTTTTCTCTGGGAAACAGGGAAGGGTACGAGTGTTCCATATTAACCATCCCCTTCCCTACTCCTATCTGCTGACTTTGTATTGTTGAAAAAATTGACAATATTTTAAGCTTTGTACTGTACTGATCTTTATTTAAAAACCTTAGTGAAAAAAAAAAACTGTGAAAGCAAACCAGTTTGTGTGGTGTGAAATTCCCAAATGCACAACTGTAGATGGTTATGAGTCATTAGGAAGGAAAGGGGATAATAATTATAGAGAGGATATTTTAGAATGGATAATAATTATAATAATGAACAATAGGGTGGGGGTTCATCTGTGCATCACAAAGCACTTTCCAGGGTTCATGATAACTATTGGATTTCATTCCCTTTCCACAAGGGAAATGCAGAATGGCTGCTCTGATTAGAGAGATTTAAGTACATCATCCACAATCATGGAATGGTTGAGTTTGGAAGAGACCTCTGGGGGTCACCTGGCTCTGCTCAAGCAGGGGCACCCACAGCTGGCTGCCCAGGTCAGTGTCCAGGTGGACTTTCACGATCTTCAAGGATGGAGACTCCATGGCCTCTCTGGGCAACCTGTGCAAGTGCTCAGAGTAAAACAGTGTTTCCTGATGTTCAGAGCAACCTTCCGTGTTCCACTGTGTGCCTGTGGATTCCTGGCACCGGGACCTGACACAGAGCCTGTCTCTGTCTTCTTTGCACCCTCCTTTCAGGGATTATATACACTGATAAGATCCTTTAAATATTTCCTGACCTAATGGTCTTCCACCAAGGTACATATTCCTTGCTCCAGCCTTTTCCACAGGTCTCAGGGACCTGGGATTCCTGAGGGCTGGTCTTTCTAGTAAAGGCTGAGGTGAAGAAGGCTTTTGCATGTTCTGTGTAACCAGCTCCCACATCCTGCTGAGCATGGGCTTGCATTTTTCCTAGTCTCCCCTTTTTTCATAAATGTACATATAGAAACTTTTCTGGTTGTCTTTGACATCCCTGAACAGATTCCATTTGGGCTTTGCCTTTCCTCATTCCTGCACTCTTGGATAATATCTGTATTCCTTTCTGTCCATGTCCTTGCTTTCATCTTCTCTATGCTACTTCTGTGTTTAAGTTTTCCATGTTTATCCATACAGGCCTGATGGTGTTTTTGCCCAGCTTCCTGCTCATTGGAACGGACTGCTTCTGAGCTTGGAAGCCTTATCCCATGGGACTCCTCCAAGCAGAGGCCAGATTGTTCTCCTGAAGTCCAAAGCTGTGAATTTGCTTTTTACCTTCATCCCTCAGGATCCTGAATTCTGCCATCTCATGGTCACTGCAGCCAAGGCTGCCTTTGACTCATCCCCAACAAACCCCAGGGGGTGAGTATGATGTCCAGCAAAGCACCTCTCCTTGTTGGCTCCTCAGTCATGGGGGTGAGGGATTTATCAGCACTGCATTCCAGGAACCTTCTGGATTGCTTACCATAGAATTGTTCAGGTTGGAAGGGACCGTTGAGATCATCTCTTGCCAACCCTCTGCCATGGGAAAGGACATGTTCCACTACACCAGGTTGCTCAGGGCTCCTCCATCCAACCTGACCTTGAATGTTTTCAGGAATGGGACATCCATAACTACTTTGGACAACCTGTGCCAGTGCCTCACCACCTTCACAGGGAAGAATTTCTTCCTATTATCCCATCTAATCCTGCCCTATCTCAGTTTGAATCCATTCCCCCTTGTCCTGTCACTCAGGCCCTTGTAAAAAGTTTCTCTCCATCTTTCTTCTAGACTCCTTTCAGATATAGGAAGGCCACAATCAGATCACTCCAAAGTCTTCTCCAGGCTGAACAATCCCAATTCTCTCAGCCTTTCCTCATAGGAGAGGTGCTCCATCCCTCCTTACACTGTCCTTCCAGCAGATACCGGGGTTGGCTGAAGTCCCCCATGAGGACAGGGCCCACTGCAGTGTCCCCCATCTTGGTCATCTCGAATCCTTCCCCATAAGCTCTTTGTTGGCTCATCCAGCCTCCAGCACTGCAGCTGTTCTTTTGCTAAAGAACCTCTCCATCTCCTCACCTTCTTGGCCTGCCCTTAAAGAGCCTGTCTGAGTCCCTCCATTGCAACACTCGGGTCATTGGAGCCATCCCACCATGCCTTCCTAATCCGGAGATCGCAGCCCTGTGGATGTACATGTGTGTGCACATCATGCCCAGCCCCCTCGCTGCCCGAGTTTTCTACACACACTTCAGGGAGACACCCCAGATTTAGGGATCCCAGTTTTCGGGATTTCTCCATCACAGTGTTTTCTTGATTTTGTGATCCCTTTCTGTCACATCACTCTGGGTCCTTGACTCACCAACCTTGTCCAGGAGGATTGTGTGTGATCACATAAATACCTCATCCCCACGGTATACACTTGTGTGAATTTCAGCATTCAAAACCTCTAAAAATCTATTTTTCCTTCTGTTAACAAATACTTTTAATTATTATTTCTTAATGTAACACACAGACTAAGGCTTCTGTACGGTTATGCTTTTACCCACCAGAGGGCGAGTTGTCTCCATGTGTGTCCTCCAGTGCCACGAAAGCAGAGCCAAATAAAGAATTCCTTTTCCCTTTCACAAGTAGACAGCAAGGATGTAGGAAGATAAAAAGACTCATCTTAACACTGGTAATTCAGACTTGTGTGTACAAAAGTTGTCAAAGCTGAATCCAGATCTTCTGAGTTGCACTTCAATTCCTTACTCCTCATTTCTTCTGTCTCCTGCTTTGCAGTCACTATTCTTAAGAAAGTACCAGCTTCTGCTTTGGTTTTCCTTAAGTTTCCTTTCATGAAATCACAGAATGATTTGAGTTGGGAGAGACCTTAAAGACCACCTTGTTCCAACCCCCTGCATTGGGCAGGGATACCTTCCATTATCCCAGTTTGCTCCAAGCCCCGTCCAACCTGGCCTTGGACACTTCCACGGATGGGGCAGCCACAGCTTCTCTGGGCAACCTGTGCCAGCCCCTCACCACCCTCACAAGGAAGGCTTCCTTCCCAATATCCTATATAACCTTGCCCTCTGGCAGTGGGAAGCCATTGCCCCTTGTCCTATCACTGGATAGCCTTGTAAATAATCCCTTTTTGGTTCCCTTGTTGCCACTTTAGGCACTGGAAGGGACTCCGAGGTCTCCCCGGAGCCTTCTCTTCTCCAGGCTGAACATCCCCAGCTCTCAGCCCATCATTGTTACAGTCTGTGCACGGGGCACTCTGACACACAGCCTTGTCACAAACTTGCTGTCACTCTCCTCACAGATGATCCCTGGCACACGGAGGCAAGTTCCCTTCTCTGAGCAAGGCCCTGCTCCCTGCTAAACACTGCCTGGATATCGCAGCATGAGAAATCAGAGTGAGCACTACAGTCCCAGCACCTGTCTCTGAGTCAGCCCTCACACCAGCAGCTCTGCCGTCTTCCAGATCCACCCCTTCCAGCCCTGCTTGGCCTTCAGTCCATTATTTTCCTTTCTAAGCTCATCAGCCTCATTCTTTTATCTCCCACCGGCTGGCTTTCTTCTCTCTCCCACACCGCGCTCAGACAGACGGTCCGGCTGCATTTCTCCACGCTTAACTTCTGCTTACAAAACCCTCGGGTCTGCTGCCTGTCCTTGGATTGCAGCCTGGCTTGTCTTGTGTGCTGCTGATAAAGAGAACAAGGGAAAGACACACAGACCCCCCCTCTTTTTTTAGTTTTCTTTTCATAGAATCACAGAATCATAGAATGGCTGGAAGGGACCTTAAAGATCACCTCATTCCAACCCCTGTCACAATCAGGGACACCTTCCACTATCCCAGGTTGCTCCAAGCCTTATCCAACCTGGCCTTGGACACTTCCAGGGATTGGAGATCCATAAGTTCTTTGGTCAACACACAACTTTGCTTTTCCACGGTAAAGGATTAACCTCTCTTTTCCCTCTTGCGTTTGGGAGTGACTTTTGCACAACCACCTTTTCCTTGAGGGTCTCCCTGCTGCTTGTTTTTGCCATTCCTTCAGAGATAAAAATTGTATTTGAAAGAGAGGAATTATATCAGTGCTACATATTGAACCCCCACTATTTCACACCTCATATACATACTATATACATAATAAACCAGCACAACCACGTCTGCTAAAATGTATCAAGCACTCCAAGTAGGGATTTGACCTTTCATGGCTGTTCCTCACCCTGTGCATTGCACAGGGCAGGGAAAACTTCCCCAAAAAAGTAGCCTGGGATGCCACCACCCATTTTGGAGGCCAAGATGTTTTAATGTGAGTGGGCTGTGAGGGGATATGGGGTCTATGAGGAGCTGTGAGGAGCTATGATGGCACTTTGGGGGGCTGTAAGGGGATATGGGGTCTGTGAGGAGCTATGAGGGCACTGTGGGGGGCTATAAAGGGATATGGGGTCTATGAGGGGCTGTGAGGGGCTATAAAGGGATATGGGGTCTGTGAGGGGCTATGAGGGGACTGTGGGGGGCTATAAAAGGATATGGGGTCTATGAGGGGCTATGAGGGGCTATGAATGGTTATGGAGCCTATGAAGGGCTGTGAGTGGCTATGAGGGGGCTGTGGGGGTTGTGAGGGGATATGAAGGGATATGGGGTCTATGAGGGGCTGTGGGGGGCTCTGAAGGGATATGAAGGGATACAGGGTCTATGAGGGGCTGTGGGGGGCAATGAGGGTTTAATGGGGTCTATGAGGAGCTATGGGGGCAGCGAGAGGCTGTGAAGGGGGCTGTGAGGGGCTTTTGGGGGCATATATGGGAGGATGTGAGGGGGCCATGAGGAGCTAATGAGTGGACTTTGAGGCTGCCGTGAGGGGGCTCCGAGGAGGTTGTGAGGGCGCTGTGAGGGGGAAATCCCTTTAAAGAGGACTAACGCCTTCCACGTCTATTTTTTCCCACACGGCGGGGCCAGGTCGCCCCTCTCAGGGTACGGGCGGGGGGCCGGCCGGCCCCGCCATCGCCCCCCCCGCCGCTGTCACGGCCGCGCGGCCCGCGGTGCTCACTGCGCAGGCGCGGGGGGAGGGGGGCCCCCTCGGGCGGGAGGGTCTGTGCATGCGCAGTGAGCGCCGCGGCGGTTGCCGTGGAGACGCGTCGGCGGTGCCGGGAGCGCCGCCATGAGCGCGGGGCCGGGACCGCGGTCGGGATCGGGATCGGGATCAGGGCCGGGAACGGGACCGGGACTGCCACCGGAACCGAGCCTGGGACCGGGCCCGGGCCCGGGGCCGGGGCTGCCCTTCCTCCCCGGCTGTGCCATCAGGGACCCCACGGTGAGCGCGCCCGCCCGCTGTCCCCTCCGCCGCATCCCTTCCCCAGGGACTCCCCCGGTCAGGGCGGGCCGCGCTGGGCTGGCGGCTGCCCCGCTGAGAGCCGCCCTTAAAACGGGCCTCGGCACCCGCCCCAGAGACACGCCGGGGGACCTGGTGCCACTAAACCCACCTCATATTCATGGAGTCATGGAATGGTTTGGGTTGGAAGGGACTTAAAGATCATCTTGTTCCAACCTTCTGCCGTGGGCAGGGACACGTTCTGCTATCCCAGGTTGCTCCAAGCTCCGTCCAGCCTGGCCTTGGACACTTCCAGGGATGGGGTGGCCACAGCTTCTCTGGGAATTCCACCCCACACTCTCCCCACCCTCCCAGCCAACAATTCCTTCCCAATATCCCACCTAACCCTGCCCTCTGGCAGTGGGAAACCATTCCCTCTGTCCTGTCTCTCCATCCCTTGTCCCAAATCCCTCTCCAATTCTCTTGGAGCCCCTTTAGGCACTGGAAGGGGCTCTCAGGGCTCCCTGGAGCCTTTTCTTCTCCAGGCTGAACCCCCCCACCCCTCCCAGCCTGTCTCCAGAGCAGAGGGGCTCCAGCCCTCAGAGAATCTCCATGGCCTCCTCTGGACTCACTCCACCATCTCCAAATCCTCCTTTTACTGGGGACCCAGACCTGGATGCAGCACTGCAGGTGGGGTCTCACAACAGCAGAGTAAAGGAAACATGTTACCCCCTGAACCCACCCCATGGGTATGTCTTGTTCTTTGGAGCACCATGTAATTCCCTGGAGAGACCAGGTACTTCCTGAATTCACCAAATATCTCTGATGCAACTCAGTGTCATGTGAACCCATGTCCTGGGAAGCTGGTACCCCTCAAACTGACCAGACCCTGGTACACTCTTGACATGACCCTCAAAGAACCTGTTGCCCTGTAACCTCATTAGATACTCCCCAGCAGACCTAATATCTACAGAATTCTCCCCGAGGAACTTGATGTTTCCTAAAGGCCACACATCCCTGCTGAACTCACTTCTGGGGGATCTGAATGCTCTGAACCCACCCGGTGTTCCCTGACCCCACCCACAGCAGACCTGGTGCTCCCTAAGTTCTCCCAATGTAATTGAAAGTGTGATCCCAGGGGACCAGGTATTCCTGAATCCACCTTCTAGGGGACTTGGTGCTTTTAATCTTGTCCCCAAGAAATCCATGGCATCATGTACCCATGTCACAGCCCTGAATTTGTCCCTAAAGCTTTGGAGAGGGACACACACACACACCAGTCTCATTTGAGATTCCTAAAGTTTTTTCCATAACTGCAGAACTGCTGTTTGCAAACTCACCCCATGGAGATGCAGTCCTCCTGAATCCATCCAATAATTCTCCCACCAGTTCATGTGATACCCTAAGGGAAATCCCTAAACTCACTTTACACTCTGATTCCCAAACCTGATTCTCAGTTTTCCCAAAGTAATGCGTTTGAACTCTCAGCTCATTGTGTGATACTGTCCTGAACTGGGACCCTTAAACTCACCTGATACTCCCTCAACTGGATATACCCAGGAGAACCAACACTGTCCAAACCTCAAGCAGTCCTCCACTAGGAATTAATCCTCTAAATCATCCCAACATGATTATGTCCTAGACCCACCGACCCCCCTTAGAGGGACAGATACACCCTGAAGTCACCAATCTCCTGGGCAATCAACACCCTCCTGAAACCTCCTTCTCCAAATCTCTGCCACTTGCAGAAATGCTCTCCTGGTATTGCCTGGAGAACTGAATCCTTGATGGTCCAGGTCTGGAACCTGATAACCTGATGAGAAAACCATCACAGAACTGATACCATCACAGCCTCCAGGATCATCCCAAGGAGGTGCCAAACTCTCAGCTGCTCCCAGGTTCCCTGGAAGAAGCAGTCTCATCCTCACCCTCTGTGCTTTAAACCTAAATGAGGAAGCAACCTCTCCTTTTCCCCATTCCCAGTGACCTACACACTAAGGACCTGATAACCCCAAATCCTCCCAACATCCTCTTGAGGAAGCAGTACCACAGAGAACTGATACTCCCTGAGGACTCCCATTTATTTCTCAGATACACTAAAAAATCCCACAAAAAGCCAAAAAGAGGAGTTGGGCACACTGGGGATTTACAGGCTCCTTGAAGAGCATCTCTAATAGGGAAACACTCCTGGCTGCATTCAGCTTCACATACAAAAATTACTTTTTATAGAATCATGGAATGGTTTGGGTTGGAAGGAACATTAAAGATCGTATAGTTCCAACTCCCTTCCATGGTCAGGGACATTTTCCATAGACCAGGTTGCTCCAACCCCATCCAACGTGGCCTCAACCAGTGACAACTGAGTTCTCCAGCAGTTAGTGGAGTCCTTTAGTCATAACAAATAACCATGCAGTAATAAATGTAATCTCAAAATTATTATTGGATAATAATCTCTCCTTGAGATCATTTATAACATCTTGGAAATCTGCAATGTTCCAGTCTATAAAATGGGCATCACAACATTTGTTTTCCAAGTGAATGCTGAGAAATACTGAAGGAAACCTCTCTGTGTTCAAATAAATAGTGTTGTTATTGCTTAGTGTTCACGGGACAGGGAAACATGAACAGTGGGAGAGGGAACTGTGTTTGTGTGAAATGTTACAGGCTTGGCAAAAGGAAGGACTTAATTCAGTGGAATTTCTTCAGATAGGGACTGGCAGCAGCTGAGATTAGGAGTTTACATTCTGGGTTTTCCCTTTTAAATTTGCATTAGTCACCTGATCCTGTGAGATGTTGTCTGGCATCCAAGGCTCACTTGAGAGAGCTTATCCACTCAGAGAGCCTTATGAATCTGTGCGGTGTTTTCTTTAGGCAACTGTGGGCCCTTAAAAGCTTGTGCACTTCTGACAAACACTGATATTGCTCAAAGTAAAGACAAACTTCCTGGTTTTCCTTGAATATTTTCCCCACAGCTTTCCCTTGGGATGTATTTAGCAGAAGGAAAAGGCAGTTCTGTGGCAGTTTATAAGATGCTGTGCTAATGTGTGTTCAGTCAACTCTTGTTTTTCATGTGAACCTGTTTTTCTCACTGCTCTCTCCATTGCAAGATCTGTTGTAGCAGCTGAAAGAGAAAACAGGGAATTATGTGAAATTCAAGTGGGGCCTTGAAGGTATAAAAAAGATTAGAGGCTTAACCATGAGGGGTGAGGTAGGGGGTGGAGAAGAAGCATTTCACATGCCTGAGGTTGGACTAACGGCAAGTCTGGGGCTGGAAAAGGAGCTCAAACTTGTTCTTTCAGCTCTAGAAATGCGTATAACTCTGTTTTATTTGGCAACAGTTAAGGGGTTTTATTATCAAAGACTCATAATTTCTTCTGCTTTCTCTGGAGCATTAAGTGTTGAAAGCCCAGTGGGACCAGCCAGGCTTTCAAGAGTGCAGGTGACATGCCAGGTGGACTGTACAGCAAGTGGAGCAGCTTCGTGTCACCCAGGTCTGACCCTGCTCCTCAGTAGTGAAGAGCAGGATTGGCTGACAGAAATCAGGCCCAGCTCACAGCTCTGACTGAGGGCAGCCCTGGGGAGAAGGACTTTGGGTTCTGCTGGGGGAGAGGCTGGACGTGCCACCTATGAGCACTCCCAGCCCAGAAACCCCCCATGTCCTGGGCTCACCCCACAGCGTGGGCAGCAGGGGAGGGGGGGATTCTGCCCCTCTGCCCCCTCAGGTGAGACCCCACCTGCAGAGCTGCCTCCAGCCC
>JAWWTY010000106.1:112822599-112857907 GCA_035222235.1 Margarornis squamiger
TGCCCCATCCCTGGAAGTGTCCAAGGCCAGGTTGGATGGGACTCTGAGCAACCTGGGCTAGTGGAAGGTGTCCCTGTCCATGGCAGTGGGTTTGGACTAGAAGAGCTTTAAAACTCAAGTTGTTCTATGATTCTGTGACTGTGGAGAGAGGTGATAAAACAACTAATGTGCTTTAGTACATTTCATAATTGCAGTTCTGTGAGTGTGGCACATCTTGATTTAGCCCAGTGAAGAAAATCCTGTATCATGCCCAGGATAGAGTTAAAAAAATAAATAGCAGAGTACACAGAGCGTGCTCAACAGTCAAGGGAGCACCATAAGGCAGTAACTGAGGTCCCATGGTGCCCTGTACTGCTGAAAAACAAGGTAGTGAAGAAAAAGTTCTTGAGATCAATACCAGATAAAGTGCTGACACCCTATTCTAGGCACAGAGTGTGGTGGCAATAGGGATATTCAGTGATTTAAGTTCTTGGGGAGTCTGTGACAGTGCTAGGACTTGAGTTCAGTCTCATGCTTTGTACATTGAGCCACTTACTCTTTTTTCAGCCTCCTTGATCTAAGTGTAAAAGTTCATTTTAAATAACTGCTGCAGTAGTTTATAGTAAAATGCTGGGGGCTGGGGGGTGATGCATTCTGGATATTGCACTCTCTTCCTGGTTTTCTGTGCTTTCAGTAACTGTATCTACCAAGTTCATGCAGTATTTTGACAGCTGGATTTCCTTCCACAGAAAACATCTTTTCATCGGTCCCACTCACTGGGCTTCAGAAATGGATATGCCTTTTGCCAGCTGCCAAGAGAGGGGATTGGCGGGGAGACGCTCTTCCAAAATCAGCTCTCTCAAGCTCAGCTGGATGATTTGTGCACCCAGGGACCCACACTGACCTATGGGCCGGCCAGGAAGTCTGCACCTCCACCCTTCATGCCATCATATGTGGCTTTCGACAAACAGGTATAAAAAGCTTATTCCAGGAATATCGCTGGCCAAATTCAGAGACACAAACACTCAGCTCCAGGGTTCATGGGACTGCGTGCAGCAGTTTTCAGATGCCACAGCCCTTAGTCAGAGACAGCTGAACCCCAGACTGAAAGAGGCTTTCTTAGCTCGGGAGGAGGATTATAATACGTAAACGAAGTAAGACATTCCCCGTAAGTTACACCCGAGCATTTTCAGCAGGGTTGGAAAAGAGATTTGATTAACTCTCAAAAGCTCCAGTTTATAACCATTGCTCTGTAAGACACAGCCTTGGCTTTTTTTGTGTTTCCAAAACTGTTTTGAGATTGTAACTGCATCAGTCTGCAACAGTGACCTGATAGTCTGCTTGACTGTGGTCTATCTATTTATGCTTGTGTTGGTCACCACAGTGTGTCCCAGCCTGTGCTGTTCCATCAGTACTTCCTGAGTTACATCCTGATGATCATATTGGACTAGGAGGTGGCTCTGTGTCTGCTCGGGGTAGTCCTCAGCTGACCCTTGATTTCAAATGGCCCAGTGTCCCAGCCTGCAATTGCAGCTGTGGACAGAGCAGTGGCTGCAGAGTGAACGTGCAAGGCTCCCAGAGCTCGGCACGTGCAGGGCTCCACACGCTGCCAGGACTGGGAGAGCAGTCTGGAGCCAGCCAACCCTCAGCCCGTCTGTGAGACAGTCTGGGGAACAGATGTGCTGTGTTAATTACTGAGGCTATTCCTTCAGAGTGATGTAGATGTTGCTGTTTCATCTGTCAGATCCTTCTCTGCCCTTTCCTTCGAGCCAGAGGAGCAGCAGGGGCTCCAGTGCCGCTGGGGATGTCATGGTCCCTTGTGAGGCACTTTGCTGGCTGGTAGGAACTTGCTGGCTTTATCATCCCTTAATTATCCAGGCCTCTGGGCTGATGCAGGCTGGGTATGCAAGGCCTGATTGGCCACCTACATCCTCTTAGAGGCATTGAATGATCTTGGAGAGAATATTGCTCCTATTTCTGCCAAATACAGGAACTGTACAGATCAGGTTTTGCTGTCAGTGCTGAATAGATGTGACTTCAGATCATACAATCATGGAATGTTTGGGGTTGGAAGGGACTTATAGATCCTCTTGTTCCTACCACTCTGCCATGGGCAGGGACACCTTCCACTAGACCAGGTTGCTCCAAGCTCCGTCCAACCTGGCCTTGAAATGATGACCCATGAAGATTTTAAAATCTTCAGATGTGGCTGAACTTTGTACTAAAATCTCTTAAACTTCCCTAAATCAGGGGCTATAAAGCTGACTAACAAAAGAGTAACGTGTAACAGTAAACTATATAACTGTCAACAGCCAAGTACCTGGCAGGAGGTGAATTAGCAAGTGGTCAAAGAGGAGTAGAGAAAAGGTTGTATTTTTACACCTGTTCCATGCTTGTCAAATTTGTAAAAGCCAGGTCTTGATAAAAGCCCTCATGGTGCCTCTGCCTTCACTCACATATTAGGCTACAGTTGTCTTTGATGTTTTTGTAGAATCCAATCCAGTAACTTTGCACCACCAAAGCAAATTACAAATAAATTATGGGTCTTAATAGACTAATCATGGTTTTTAGATTCTTTCTTTCTTTCTTCCTTTGTCATGTTGTCCCTTGGGCAGGTTTTGAAGTTCGATGCCTATTTCCAGGAAGAGGTTTCTAGCTCTGCAGAAGAGCATTACCGGATCCGCCAAGTGGGCCTCTTCTACTACTTGGAAGATGACAGCATGTGCATCATAGAGCCTGTTGTGAAGAACTCTGGGCTCGTTCAAGGCAAACTTATGAAACGCCACAGGGTGCCCAAGAATGACCAGGGGGATTATTACCACTGGAAGGATCTGAACCTGGCCACGAACATCACCATGTATGGCAGGACGTACCGCTTGGTCAACTGCGACTCCTTCACAAAGGTGTGTTGCTTGTACAGAAAACACTGACAGAAGGAATCCCAGGAGTTACAGATGGACAAACCTGTTGGAGTCCTGGAGTTTGCATCTGTAGCTTTCATAATGCGGTTGCTCACAATCTTTCATTTTGCTTCTTGTGTAGATTTCTTTCTTCAGGCCAGTGGGGAGTTCAAGGTATGATGTTTGCTGAGGGCATGTTAACTGCTCAGTATTTTTGCCCCAGGACTGCTGTGAGTCCATTCTTTGTCCTCAGGACTTCTCCTTGCAGTACAAATTCCAAGTTCACCTCTGGGTGCAGAAACATTGTGCATACATGAGAGGGAAATTAGTGGTCCAAACTCTCTTCTGATTTAATACTCCTCTGTTAAGGACAGGGGAAGGGAATAAAACCAATAACTCTGCACCCATCCACAGCCAAGCCATGATCCATGGGTTGAGAATCGTGGTATGAACTGACCTTTCTAAGAGAGCTTACTCACTGCCTGCTTTTCTATTTCTGGCTATTTCTGGCTATTTCTGTGCCAGTAAATGAAAGAATAATGATCCAATAACAAGTTCTAGCAATTACCAGTACACTGATATCCTGCTAGATTGTTGTCCCCAGTATAATTTCAGCCCTGCTCAGCTACTATTCTTCCAGGCCAAGGGTTAGAATACTCTAGGGACAATTCCCAGTGGGTGAGTTACGTGCAGTCAACCTGTACTGGGGGCTGTGAGGGTTTAGATCCAGGCTTTTCCTTTTCCAGTTGGACTCAGTGCCCAGGAATGTTCCCAAGCATGTGTAATATATTAGTGTATATGTGGCTGTGGAGCCAGCTGTGCTGGAACTGGAGGACTGTCAAAGTCAGTTCACATCAAATGAAAAGCTGGTCCTCATGTTAATATTGATGGAAAACATGGAATGAGCTTATGTGGGTCTACAACTCCAGGTCACCAGTCTATTTATGACTTACTGACATCCTCCAGACCAGAAAATAGTGAGCCTGAAAGTGTGAACCTGCCATGTGAGTCTTCAGGGGGATCTCACATCCCTGTTGGAGAAGTTTGTGTAGGTGTTTCCTGGGCTGAATGTTTTCGTGGGCCACTTCCCAAGGCCAAAAAGGAAACAAATCCATTGACTTCAGAGGTTGTTTTGAGTGAGTGATGTGAGTACACAAGTAACACCCTCGAGCTTGTTCATGCATCTAAGGTAAGCAAAAAATCCCTTTATAAACAAGCAGATAGCACTCTTTCTGTGGGAAAAGTACTCCTGAAAGATGGAATGAAGCTGCCACTGACACATATCCTCATGCCTGAAAGGTCTTGGTGGGCCTAATGTGGGTAACACACACTTCCACTCTCTGACACAGCCCTAAGTCTCTTGCAAATTCAGACTGACTACATCTGTGGTTAGACACCAATTTAACCTTTTTAATTTACATAAAAGAGACCAACTAACAGATATCCTCCATTTAAAGTCCTAAGGCCAAGGAAAACTGTGCTCAAGTAAAATCTGAGTCAGGATGTTGAGGACAGGACTGCTCTGATTAATTAAAGGGTAAGCAAAGCTAAGAAGTAGCTTAAACAAATATTTGCTACTGCAGTAGAGTTCTCTGTGAGGAATGAACTTGCAGTATTCTGACCTCCCTCATCTCAGCCCACCTGTAATCTCTAGTCACCTCTTACCTTCAGAACTCATGGCAGCATTAACACCTCAGATGACCTTCCTAGGTGTTCCTGGAGAGCCAGGGAATTGTACTGAACCCCCCAGAGGAAATGGTTTCGGATCCTTACATAGAACGTCGGATGCCTGTGCAAAAGCCCATCGTGCCAGCAGGTCCCGACCCCCTCTGGCAGTTCCTGACCTATGACACGAAGGTAAGAGAGCTGGGAATTACCCACAGACTGTGGGATTACCCACAGAGCGTTGGTGAGGCACCTCCAGTCCTGTGTCCACTTCTGGGCCCCTTACTTCTGGAAAGACACTGAGGTGCCGGAGCGTGTCCAGGGAAGGGAATGGAGCTGGGGAAGTATCTGGAGAAGCAGGAGGGGCTGAGGGAGCTGGGGGGGCTCAGCCTGGAGAAAAGGAGGCTCAGGGGGCACCTTCTCGCTCTCTACAACTCCCTGACAGGACGGGGGAGCCAGGAGGGTCGGGCTCTGCTCCCAGGGAGCAAGGGATGGGACAAGAGGAAATGGCCTTAAGCTGTGCCAGGGAGGGTTCAAGTTGGACATCAGGAAGAATTTCTTCACTGAAAGGGTTGTTAAACATTGGAAGGGGCTGCTCAGGGAGGTGGTGGAATCCCCATCGCTGGAGACACTCAAGAAACAATTGGATGTGGCACTCCGTGCCATGGTCTAGTTGACAAAGTGGAGGTTGGTCAAATGTTGGACTCAATGATCTCAAAGGTTTTTTCCAGCTTAGATGATTCTGTGATTACAGACTACCTGTGCCATTGAAACTCAAGTCTGGTGAGTGTCTGCAACCTCCCTCATTCTAAAACATCTCAGTCTGCTGAAGAGACTCCAGATTTGCTCCTTTCTTGGCTGTATTGAGAAACAAAACCTTTATGTTTTTTCTGAGCTTTGTGCCTTGTAAACAGCTCCTCTTTGGATTGCAGAGCCTGTGCTTTAGATCATCCATTACTCTCTTGCTTTCTGTTGGGATGAGATAAGCCACCTGTCTCTGGAATTTAGCAGCCAGATGCAGTTCTATGTGTGTGCTGCATCCACTCCTCTCTTCCCCCAAAACATTGATGCCAACTGCCAGAGCAGACAATTTCAGACAAACAAAAATGCCACCTGCTCTGGCTGAATTGTCCCTGTGCACACAATTGATTAATACTCTCTTCCCTGCTCCTCTGGATCTTCTTTTCATGTAGCAACAATGTAAGGAACCTTGTGGACTACACCCACACTAGAAAATAACCCAGGGCTGAGGCACAGCCCAAGTTCTGGGTGTTGTCTCTGACCAGCTATCAACCAAACATCTCCTGGCCATCAGCTAGGGGTTAGCACAAGCCAGGATCATATCCAGATTCCATTTTGGGTATGTTCACCCTGTTTTGAGGGGGGCAAACAGTTCTGCTATGTGAATGCAAGCTGTGCCATACCTGCCAGTTTACTGCCAGTTTAGCCTTAGGGATTATTGGGCTGCCTGTTTGGGAGAGGAACCTTGGGGAACTCCTGAGCATCCCAGTGTGAGCAGTTTGATTTCTGTGGCATTAAAAGATCATTCACATCCATGTGTTTCTTCTCCCTTTTTCTCCACCCCAGGTCCTTCGTTTCTATGCTATATGGGATGACACTAACCACCCCTTTGGTGATCAGCATCGCTGCATCATCCATTACTTCTTGGCAGATGACACAGTGGAGGTTCGGGAAGTCTACAGGAAAAATGATGGGAGAGACCCATTCCCAGTACTGATGAAACGCCAGCGCTTGCCCAAAACCTTAGTGGACAAGAAAAGTAAGATTAGAGGATTGGCACATCTCTCTGGGCTAAAGTGCCTTGGTGGGTGGACATATCCATGGTGGCTGTGCCAGAGGTATGCTGAGCCTGGACAAACTTGGCTGAGAACACTCCAAGTATCATTGTTTTATGGTCAAAGAAAAGTTCTTCAGGTGATCACTCCATTCTTTTATCTTTTGGGAAACAGTGGCAAGACAGCAGTGCCAACAGCTATTTATACAGCTTGATTTTATATCCCTTTTCACTAGGAAATGTTACCATCTACCTGATTAATTTATTTTCTCTTTTGCTCCCTTGTCCTTAGTGAGCTTTCCAAGCTGTGTGCTGGAGATCTCTAATGAGGAGGTACTTGAGTGGTACTCACCCAAAGATTTTGCTATTGGCAAAACTATCACCCTCCTTGGACGAACCTTCTTAATATATGATTGTGACAAGTTCACACAAAACTTCTATCGGGAAAAATTTGGCATCACAGACTTCCAGCCATTGGAAATAACTAAGACACCACTTGAAAAAGTTTCACAGGTACTGCAAACAATTTCTGGAAGGAAGGGAGTAAAGAAGTAGTTGGTATAAGCTCTTATAGTAAAGCAGACGTTCATCTTAGTGAGAACCTATAGTAAACAAGTCCAGGTTAAAGAAAAAAGCAAGTAATACAAAAAAGACAAGGCTAGAATGATCATAATCGATATATTTATATTATATTACTTATATTACTTATTATTACTTATATTTTCTATAAGTCCAATACATGGCCAGGCTAGCAGCATCTCTACTGGGCAGAATGTCACTGCTCCTCCTACCTGGTGACAGAAGATTTCCTTCCAAATCAGATGGGTTTTAATAAGCTGTCTTGCAAACTTTGTCTTGTTCTCACTTGTTTATGGTTGATATCTCCTCTGGATACAGGTAATTCCTCCCTATAATGGTTTTGGCATCCCTGAAGACTCTCTCCAGAACTGCCTTAGTCTGATTCCAAAGCCTCCACGGAAAGATATAATTAAGATGCTGGAGAATAACCTCAAGGTCCTGCGGTACCAGGTCGCCCTGGTAAGTGCTTGCCTTGGTGGAATAGTGTCAGCTTGTGTGGTAGAGTGAGGAGGAGCAGCCTGCTCAGACAAGGTTGTTGGCAAATTCTCTTCTGTGCCAGTGGGAAAAGAGAGTTCCCCAAGCCCACACGAGTGCCCCTCGAGAGATGGCAGGGGGTTGTGTGCTCACTGTCACAATGAGCAGCATGGAAAAGTAGGGGGAAATAAAGGCCAGAAAAGTACAAAACAGACATGCTACAAACCCACAGCCATTTATGGAAAAGCTCCCACTACCAGCAGCACGTGACAGATGGCCCTGACTGGAACAGCCTTGCACTGGGCACTGTGCCCCTGCCTGCCTGGAACTGCTGCCACAAGCCAGAGCTTGGTGTCTCTGCTGCTGGCTCCAGCACCTGCCCTTCTCCAGGCTAGTCCTGGATGCAGCAGCCAGCAAGGAGCTGTCCTAGCAGAGCAGCCAAATGTCAGTGTAGAAGCTGGAGAGTCCAGTGTTTTCCAAGAGCATCCAGGCCCTGGCCTTTGTGCCAGCTTTCCAGTTGGTTTATGCAAGGAGCATGTCCAGCAGTAGCGATGGCATTTCCTGTGCTGCCTGCCCTCTCCAAACACTGGTTTCTTTTCCCTATTGTGCAGGAGTTCCCTAAAGGTCACAGCTGACAAGTTCAGATCCACTTAATTTTAAAGGAGGCAAGAAAACCCACTGGTGTGTCAGGGGAGTGACTTCCTGTGACTAAGAGCTGAAGCAGCACCAGCCTCTCTGACGCACTCACTGGAATGAAAAATGTAACTTTAATACTGGATTTTACAGCCTCTCTGGGATGAATCATTCCATATAGGATATTCCTTTCTCTTGGATTTTTCAGTCTGTGGAAACACGGAATATATTTGTTCAGTGCAGCCCAGATTCTGCTTCTGTTACCCTGAATAGAGCAAGTAACCTTTGAAATCCAGATAGTTAGTGCTGTCTAGGGCTTTGTTACACTATGTCAGCACACCAAGTGCTTTGTTTAGTCATCAATAAAAAAACCCCTATGAGCCCTGGGTGCTTATGAGTGGGTTACTAGGTACTTCTGAGCACCTCAGGAAAGGAAAACCTGGTTTGAAATGTTACTTTCCAAACACACTACCTTTCCTTTAGGAATCACCAGTCCCTGAGGACAGAAATCGCCGTTTCATCCTCTCTTATTTCCTCTCTGATGACACAATCAGCATCTATGAACCCCCAGTCCGAAACTCTGGCATCCCTGGAGGCAAATACTTAAAAAAGACCAGAGTTGCCAAACCAGGGTCGACTCCAGAGAATCCCACATACTATGAGCCCTCTGACTTCGCCATCGGTTCTACAATTGAAGGTAAAATCCAGCCTGGATTGATAATACTCTGCTCTGATATGTCATTTTTTGCATGGACAGTGCATATTCCTTCCTTCACTTGAAGAATCTGTTACGTCTGGGTCTCATCACATTTGAGTTTCCAGATCAGCAGCAGGTGTACATTAATATAAGTCTGTTACTGACAGTGTCTGAACCTTTGAATCAGTGAAACTAGTCTTACTTCAAGAAATGAAACAAAGAGCAGAGCTGGCTCAAACCTCAGCCCAGCCACAGGAGAGGAATTATGCTCCCTCCTGGATGAAAAAAGGACTTACCCATGCTGAAACACAAGTAACACTTCTTTCTTTATGCCTCTTCCCCAGTGTTTGGCCACAGGTTTGTTATCACTGACGCTGATGAGTATGTGCTTAATTATTTGGAAAGGAACGCAGAGTGCTTCCCTCCAACAACACTGCAGTCCCTGAGGGATCTTTTTCGCCCACGGAAGGCAGTAAAGGAGACTGTCAACAAGTAGGCTACAAAGGATGGCGTTGTGGGGCTAAAGAAGACTCAGGGTTGACATCTAAGGGCATTTTCAGCAGCCTCCAGATTGCTGCTCTGCTGGTTATTCTGCTCCAAGAGCCTGTGTTTGGACACATGGAGAGGGGGTAAAATGTGTAGAATAAAATGTTGTGGCTGGTGCTGACCCAAAAACTTGGTGGGACAGCTCTGCCTCATCAGCAGAGACACTTTCAGCCAAATCATAGAATCACAGGATGGTTTGGGTTAGAGGGGACCTTAAAGCTCATGAAGTTCTAACCCACCTGCTGTGGACAGGGACACCTTTCACTAGAGGAGATTGCTCAGAGCTCCATACAGACTGGTCTGGAACACTTCCATGGATGGGGAACACATCTTTTCCCAAAAGACATCAGTTCACTGTAACAGATGCTGCCAGTTTAAGCTGCTGATCATTGCAGGCTCAGGGGGTGGTTGGTAGTCCTATTTGTGGCATTTGTTCCTTCTTTGCTTATCAGCCCATCAGAGCCTGGGCCACAACCTCTTTTTTAGCTATCTGGATCCAGTTTGTGTGATGCAGTAATAACCATGTTACCTCAGAACATGATTTGAAGGCTCAGGTATCCTGGTAGTTCAGGGGCTTTGGGTGAAAAACAAGTTGCCCACAGTTCCTGGGACTGTGGAGCACAAAGGGAAATGTTCCTTTTTCACATAAGTGTCACAGTAAGGCTGCCAGAATTAGCTTTTACATGAAATCCTTTTATTCCTTTCTTCTGCAGTGACATCCCCAAGCAGGACCTGGATGACTTAATTGAGGAAGTTCAGAAAGAGCTGAAGCTCCGTCATAGCTACTTGAACACCAGGAAGTTTCATGAGGAATTTAATCACATTGACAAGGATGGCTCTGGAATTGTGGACAAAGGAAAATTTTTGGACGTTTGTGACAAGCTGGAAGTGCCAATCAGCACCATTCTTCTTAAAAAGGTCAGAGGGAAGGGGTGCTGTGCATATGGAACTCCCCTCTTATAGGTCTTTCAGAAGATCTCTTCTCAAAACCAACCCTAACCTGCTGCTCTACCCTACAAAGGGGAACAGCTTCAAGAAAAAGGCAAGAGAGTCCCAGTTTAGAAAGGCCTTTGATCTGTTAGACTGAGCCTGTGTCTTAGAGGAGATAATAATTGCTGTCCTCTAAGGAAAGGGAGGAAATGTTACCCAGGTTGTCCCCTGTGTTTGGCTGCACTCTCATGTGAAGCCTGAAAATTCCTGCTGGCTCATCAGCTCTTGGATGAGCAGAAGAGGTTTCATATCATAATGAAAATCAGGGATAGGCTACTGCAGAGCTATGGAATGACTGTCCAGCACAGCTGGAACTGAGTAGAGATGACACTGAGGTGCTTAGGGAATGAGCCTCAGGAAAGCTTAGAGGCATCCTAGATTTTACAGCAACTGAAGTGAAGGTTTAAGTACTAAGTATTGTCCCGAAAAATAAAATTATAATTAAAAAAAAAAAACCAAAGAATTTAGAATCATAACCATTTGGTTAACAATTGCTGGGCACTATGAGCAACAGCATATGGAGATCACAGTCTGCACAGCAGAAAATGTGAGGGAAACTGAGAGAAAAACTCATGCAACGGGGATGGAGGATCCTTTCAGGACTATGACTGGCAAGGATGCTTCCTTAGCATCATGTGATAGGCAGTAGATTAGTGGCCAATAAAGGCAGACTCAGAGTTTAGATAAAACCCTTGCTAAAATAAGAAATTTTCTAAACCAGCCAACTGTGATCATCACATGGTTAGAAAGGTGCATCTCTGAATGTGGGATGAATAAATGCCCTGACCAGCACCCACTAGAGTTCATCAGAGCTCACTCCACCCTGAGTTCACAGTGTGGTGGGTCCTCCCTGCTCCGCTCTGAGAATGGGAGAGGAAATGACACGGGCAAAACTAATTGAAGAACCTGTGACAACAGAGGCTAAACCCCCCATGTTTGAACCCCAATCTAGGACCTGTGCACTAAAAACATCCATCTTCTCTCTTGAAATCTTAATAGCAGTGTTCCCAGAGCCCTCGGGAGCGTGGCAGGGCTATAAATTAAACATATGGCAGGGAGTGAACTGCTGCCCAGGTTGGAGAGGAGCACAGCTGTCAGTCACACAGGAGCAAACCCCGGTGAATCTGTCTCCAGGCGACAAGGGGAAGAAGAATCCTTTCAAGGAACTGTGATATTAGACCTTTTCCATCTCCCTGGGTGTCAGAAGGAGATTAGTTACGCAATTAAAGAAACAAAAGCCCTCTTTCTTCCCCTTAAGCACTCAAAGACTATAGCTCTGTAACACAATGCAGGGTCAGGCACGGACACCAGAACTGGCTCATTAGTCAGGCTGTCTCCGAGCTCAATTATCTGTGTCTCCCCTTTATGCCATGTGCACACACCAAAGTGACACCAGGGAACAGGGACAATTCAGATACACTGCTCCATCCCATTTTTGGCAGGAATTTCTGGAAGATTTACTGTGGCCTGTGTCAGCCTGTGGCCATGCTTTGTATTTCTGTGGATCTGTTGCCACTGTGGTGATGGCCAGAAGGAAATCAAGATTAGACTCAAACACTTTAACTCTTCTTCTTGTATAGATTAGTGTTATCTGTAGGCATTCAAGGTTGGACTTGACCCTTTTGGCAATAAGTCCAATCTTTAGACCCTTAAATGGTTGGACTTGTTGATCTAAAGGTTGGACTTGATCTTGCAGGTCTCTTCCAACATTAGTGATTCTACGATTCTAAGTTGACCTGTGATTCAGGCCTACCAAGCACCTTCCAAGAGGGAATAAGATCTCCTGCTCTGTCACATAAGCTGTACCTCTGGGCACTTTCCTCTAAAAAAAACCCCAATTTT
The DNA here is from genome assembly GCA_035222235.1 of Margarornis squamiger. Lineage (NCBI taxonomy): Eukaryota > Metazoa > Chordata > Aves > Passeriformes > Furnariidae > Margarornis > Margarornis squamiger. Next base: position 112,834,700 of record JAWWTY010000106.1, read on the forward strand.
GCAGCTTCTTCTAACTCTTTATGGTGTCTGTTGTGTTTTTTGTCCCCACAGCTCATTGACTACTGTTCCTGTGGAGAAGATGATATAAACTACCGTGACTTCCTTCGAGCCTTCCCTAGTAACCTTTTCCCCGAGACTGAAGCACAAGATGAGCAGCAGTTAAATACTCAGCTGACTTGAAGACATTGTACTTCAAGAAATCTTTACCTTTGCTTTACTCTCTCCCCCTTCCACAGAACCAGCTAGTTCCACCCTTATTTTGTTAACTTTTTTTCTTTCCTAACCTCTCCCTGCCCTTTTAGCCACCACCAAACTCAACCTCACAACTGCTGGATGTTGAAATGAAACTCACAAAAGAGCATTTCTGAGAACCAAAGTCAGGTTCTCTTGTTGATGTCTCAACTTTTTAGTGCAGTACTTTAAAAAGCTAAAGCTCTTTGAAGCCTGGAGTGAAAACCACTCTGAGTTTCTCTCAGAGTCAAAAGGGCCTTTCGCCACCTTCAAGTAGTCAAGACTGCCAGTTTAAATTGTTTTAAAATTGCAATAAAAATAGTTACTACAAAAGTGTTAGCAAATCTGTTTTAAATAGAAGTACCTCAATGATTTGGAATAGTTAGGGATTAAAATAAGGGAGGGGACAGCCTCACAAGGTGGGATTTTGTGTTTACTCAAAATGGGATGGTGAGTTTGGCTAGCTGGAGATAGCAGGGGTCTGGACAAAAATCTGCTCACAGCAGCTCTGCATTTTTTAACAAAAGGTTGGGAGAATGATTTTAGGACTGAGATACCATCTAAACCCATCTTTTGCAGCCTGTCATCTCACCAGACTGGGCTCCAAGGAAAAGGGAATGCAGGCAGTTGGCATAGCAATAGAGTTATGACACTTGCGCTCCACTTAAGAGTCACATTACTCATCTCCCCATGAAGGTAAACGTGGCAGGGACATTCTCCCCTCAAATGTCACCTGCCAGGTATTGCCATGGAGCACAAATGAAAAAAAAAGGCAGCTGTCATGCACACAGAGGAGAACAAAGCTCTTTGGAACAAAATGTTTCTTTAAATCAGCTTTTGTGCTGCAGATTCCCACTTCCCCTTTCTCAGACAGCTGTGAGTCTCCACATGACAGCTCCCTCCTGCTCCCCTTGTTCAGAAAGGTCACTGCTCTTCCCTTTTGTGCTGCTGCTGCTCGCTCTGACTGAGGATCACTCCAGGTATCTCTGGTCCACCTCACTTTTCAAGAGACCCAGAACTTACAGATGAAATTACTGGAGCTGTAGAAAAGAAAGTCTGAAACTATTTTCTGCACATGCTACGAAACTGTAACCAAATCCTCAGCCAAGTCATGTCCTGTGCCTGGGCCAGCTGCACAAAGTATACAATTTAACTCACCAAAAAATATGCGCCTAAACCACATCAGATAAATCATCTCCTATAAATGCCCTGCTCCTCCACTCCCTGTGATGAAGGCAGCCATGAACAATGACCTCCGGAGCAGCTGCCTGTGCTGTGGACATGGGAAATGTGGGAAGATGAAGCCCAGCTGCAGGGGCATGGAGTGACAGGACAAGGGGGAATGACTTCAAGATGAGAGGGTAGATTTAGATTGGATATTGGGAAGAAATTCCTCCCTGTGAGGGTGGGCAGGCCCTGGCACAGGTTGCCCAGAGAAGCTGTGGCTGCCCCATCCCTGGGAGTGTCCAAGGCCAGGTTGGACGGGGCTGGGAGCAACTGGAGCTAGTGGAAGGTGTCCCTGCCCATGGCAGATGAGCTTTAATGTTCCTTCCAACCCAAACCATTCCATGATTCCACAAATACAAGGACACAAGATGCTGCAAAGGGAACAGATTAGCATTGTATGGCAGCTGCTTTGCCACATTTACAGCTTAGGAATGAGAAGGCGTCACTGGACAGCAGCAATGGAAGAATCTATGCCTTTTATTCATTTATTTCAGAAAAATACTTTTGCTGAGTGTATCACAAGAGTCTTTTAACAATGAACAACAACAAACAAAATCCGTACAAAAACTGAAGTGACAGGAAGAATGAAACAAACAGGATAAAATACCAGAGACTGTTAATTCCCCCTACCCCCCTCCAAAATCAGGAAATATGGAAGAACAGAAATTTTCCTTGAGTTCCTTTGCTGAAGTTTGATCCATCAAGTTCTACATTTTCAAGGAGAAACTACATGCCTTTGCTTGGCTTTTCCAATGGCCATTTTTTCCCAGCAAAACTACTCACGCAGCCCTGAGCCAAAGGAACATATTTCACTGTTGGATATAACACTTACTAAACCAACCCTTTATTCCACGAGAAGTTTCCTGGAAGGCTGTAAATCAAACCCCAATCTCCATCCACTCTTGACACAATTTGGGGTCCATCTACCAAAGGCCCTGCAGCAAAGGCAGGGTAGCTCCAAGCTTCCAGAGTCACTTGCAGGCAAGGAAGAGACATCCTAAAGTAGCCACTCTTCCCTCCAACCACGAAGCCTACCAAAAATACATTTTAAAATGGTGAGTTGAGGGTAAGGGGACCTACAGGGGAAGTGGAACTTGTCTACTACTAACCCAAACATGATGAGTAAGAAGAAAAGAATCCTAAACAACAACAACAAGACAAAATGTGACTGTAATGCCCCATAAAGTAAGAGTCACTCAAAAATTGTATGTGAAATGCTACATCTGTTCTTCCTCTGCTCCTTTCTCTTCCCAAGCCCATTCTCCAACTCTCTAAGACAGAAAGAGAGAACTACTGCTGGTATTTCACAGCTCTTCTAGGCTAGGACAGGAGAACGCTACGTTTCACCCCAAAAATCACAGGCTACTCCATTCCTGATCTTCTTAGGCTGGATAATGGACGTGGACTACAAAAGCAGCCTCAAGCCCATGGGAAGGGTGCAAGCAATAGTGTCACATTGAAAGTAAAGACCTGCAGTTTTGGATAGTCTCCACCAGCTTCTGCACTGTGGTGGACAAGAGCTCCTTTCTGGGGCTGGATCTTGGGATTGGATTAAAGGTTGGATTTTGATGACCTTGGAGGTGTTTTCCAACCTCACCCAATAATTCTACCGTGTTTTCTGCAGATGACACAGGGCTTGACAAGATGGGGCATGAGAAGAACATCCACTCAAGGGAAGTGAGCATGTGGCATTTTCTACACAGAGCGGTAAAGGACAGACTGACCAACAAGGGCTTGTAAGGAAAATTCTCTGTTTGGGAAAGAAAAAGCTCTTTGGGCTGAAGAGAAGGCTTGATCTGCTGAGAAATGACACGGACATAGAAGCAGTTACTGTGGGCTTGCAGCTGAGGGATTGTGCTTGGACTAGAACACAGAGACAGAGCAGCCCCTCTCATGGAGGGGATTGCAAACCTCCAGGATGACAGTGGATATTGCCTAACAACAAAGGCTCAGCTCAAAAAAAAAACAACCTGCCAGGTTTGGGTCTAACAGAAGGATGGGGATTTCTGAGGAGTGAATATAGGGGAGGGCAAAAAAAGCCCCATCATCTATAGGTTTACAAAAACAAATACTAGAAAGAACATATGGAAATGCTTCCAAAACAAACTGTCCCTTTCCCTGGTAGCTCTATCCAAAAGAAAACAAAAAACCCCCATAAATGTAGCATAAGTTGTACATAGGTAGTAAAGAGGAAGGGTGTTCAGCTACTCCTGTAGCACAGAGAGGCTACAACGTAAGGCACTTGGGATACAAAGCATCATCAGCTACAGCATTGTGCAAGTGGAAAAGCTGCCTGAAGAGAAGCAGGCAGGGGGAGGAATCATTCAGCAGCCAGTTTTTTGGGGGGCTGTATGTGTCACCTGTTAACAGAGCCAAAGCTCAGCTGCTGCGAGGCCCTGGCTCTGCCGAAAGGACCGGCTGAGGCTCCGGAGAGAGGCCAGCCAGCAGTCGCTCTTGGAGGGCACATGGCAGTGGATGGCTGGGGAGGGGAAGAGGAGGAGGAAGGAAAAAACCTCCCACACTAGACCTTTTCCATGTCCTCCCTAAACATAAAGCTCTTTTCCCCCTCTGGTGTCACCACACCGTGGGTACTGCTGCTGCCTCTGAGCCAAAACATCTTATTGACACAGCATGGGTCTCCAATGGCTCTGCTCCAGCCTCCTTCCCCTTCCCTTTCCTGACAATATCTCTCCTTTGTCACTCAAAGGTCATGGGGATGGAGGACCAAGGGAAATTTGACCAACTGTCCTCATGTCCCTGAATATTTTCTCCCACTGGTGCAACCTCAACAAGGAGAGGGGGAGGAAGGGACAAAAGACACCCATAGAAACAGGATAAGGACCCCAACTCAACTCAAAGAGGGGCAGAAAATGAACTGTCACCCGTTCCTCAAAACATGACTGATGCAACAACAACTGCGCCAGCCTCAAGCTGGAATTGCACTGGGAGAGCGCCAGAGTTCGGCTGCCCGAAGGGCTGAGCAAGGGACACGCCAAGGATCAATCCTGGTCCACCTATGGAAGAGCACCCCAGCTCCCCCCAGCTCTGTGCCTGCTCTCCTCGCCCAGCCAAGGGCACACACGAGTCTCCTGTTCCTGCTGTGCTGAAGCAGAACTAAAGCTACGGCCGACTTTGCTGCACGAGAGGCACCAACAGCAAAGCCCAGCTCAGGAACCGCCCTGGAGGAGAGTGTGGGGTGAGAGGTGCCACTACTGCCCACCTGCCAAGTCCAGCCTGGTGTGTGACACCCCAGAAGCAGCTCAGTGAGGTGGCATTGACCCACGAAACCCCAAGCAGATGCTGCTCCTCAGCAGCAAGGGATCAAGCCGGTGGGATCTGGCTTTCCACAACATCTCCTGCCAGCACGTGGAGGTGGCAGCGGGCAGGAGCAAGAGGGGAAAGTGGTCTGCAGCAACAGATGGCCTCTGAGGTAGATTTGAGACAACTCCATCTGCCAACAGCTACATGTCACAAGTCAGGCTTTTCCTAAAACGCAAGCTGCTCCTTGCAGCTCCGGCTTCCTTCCCCTTCCTTCCCTGTCATCTCATTCACAGCTCCGAAAGGGATGAAGGGCCTAGGTTTTTTGGAAGAAACCCTGGATTTGATAGCACCTTGGGTGGATACAAGCACTGTATCCTTTGGAAACAAAGAGTGAAGCTGGTGGCTACTGATGGCACGGCTGGACTGGTACGGGAGGGATGAGGAAGGCTGAGGTGACAGCATGAGGGGCACAGTCCCATTAATGCAAAAACCCTTTGCAACAGCCTGTTTGTCATCTGGACGTGGTCATGAGCCACGAGAACACCAGGTCAATGAGGCACAGACAAGCTGGCAAAGGGTCTGGGCTGACTGGAGCCAGGCCAGTGCTCAAAGTGGGGCAGGACTCAAGGTTTCACCTCAACCTGAGGATGCTGCTGACCCACGACAAGACAGTGAGAGCTGCAGAGCTGCTCAGCTCTAGGAGGTTGAGAGCTCCAGAGCAACCATGGGGCAGCCAAGAGAGACCCAGTTGTACCAGAAGAGCTGGGGCAAGCAGAGGCTGGGAGGTGGGCCTTCCATATGAAGAAGGAATTCTCTCCCCTCTCTCCTGCCCAGCTCTTCAAAATTAGCTCAAAACCACGGATCAGAAAAGCCCCACTTAAACAGAGGTCCACCATGAGACAAGAGAGGGCTGAGGTTCCTCCCTCAGACCCTGGTCTCTCTTTGCAGCATCACCATCCTGCCAAACACTGGCCAGGTGGGCCCCATGTCACCTGAGAGCACCCCTGGGCCTCAGGATCTCACAGCCCCAGCACAATCCCCCAGGAACCTGTTCCCATAACACACATTTGGTGCCTTCAAGCTGTCGTGGCCCTGTTCCAGGGACTCAGGGAAGCACCATGAAGAGAGGGGAGGAACATGCTGTAGGAGAAAAAAGGATTGTTTGGAACCGTCTACAACACATTTGTAACCATTAACCAAAACAACCAAACACTAAAATAGAAAAGAAAAAAAAAAAGAAAAAATTGCACACTGATTTACGATCAAACAGAGAAAGGTAAAACCAGGAGGGCTGGAAAAGGTTCCTATGAGGGGAAGGGAGCAGGGGAAAGGGACCTTTTTGGTTTTATTGCAAATGGTTCAAGAGAGCAAGAGAGGAAGGGAGGAGAGCGAGAGACACCTTGGGAAGATGACTGGTTTCCGAGCCATTCAAGACGCCGCTCGTGAGGACCAGGAGGAAGAGCTGCTTAGTCCTGGTATCTCGCCCTCCTCCCCAGGAGACAACCCTTGGCTTCTACGGTGACTTCAGCTTCTTGGTTCGAGGTGAGGTGCCGTTCTCTGCTTTCACCACCCCATTTTCATGGTAACCTGGGGATGGCAGTGGCAGGCAATGAAGCTGGTGAAGGGTCTAGAGGGTAATTCCTATGAGGAGTGGCTGAGGGAGTTAGGGTTGTTTAACGTGGAGAAAAGGAGGCTCGGGGTGACCTCATCCCTCTCTACAACTCCCTGATAGGAGGATGTAGCCAGGTGGGGGTCGGGCTCTGCTCCCAGGGAACAAGCGACAGGACAAGAGGACGTAGCCTCAAGCTATGCCAAGGAAGGTTCAGGTTGGACATTAGGAAAAATATCTCCACAGAAAGGGGGATTAAACATTGGAATGGGCTTCCCAGGCAGGTGGTGAAGTCCCCATCCCTGGAAGCATTCAAGAAACATCTGGACATGACACTTAGTGCCACAGTCTAATTGGCATGGTAGTGTTCATCCACAGGTTGGACTTAAGTGACCTCAGAGGTCTTTTCCAACCTAATGGATTCTGCGATTCCATGGAGAGCGAAAACTTTGTCTCTTGCACAAGCCAAACCCTTAATCCTCTAGGGGCTGGCCCATAGACATGGGGAAAAGCCCCCGCTACATCAGGACCCTGCTGGGGAGCCCCTGATGGGGTGCTGACCCGCAGGACTGATGTCTCCCATGACACCCCCATCCCAGCACTCACCCGAGTCCCTCTTGAGCGGCTTGGTTTGCTGCTTGGTGCCAGGGGCAGTGGCTCGCTTCCGACTGCTCTGCTCATTCCAGTACTCCCTCCAGCGCCGCAGCTGGAAGTGGATGAAGCGCCACATCACCGAGGCCTGGAAGAGGCACACCAACAGCAGCACACTCATTCTGGCAGGGGCGGAGAAGAGGCAGGCTGAGAACAGAGCAGCGAGGCCACCCCTGGCCCGGCCTTCCACCCACACCGGGGCTGGTGGCCGAGGTTCCCCTGGGTGGTAGATGCCATCCCTCCAGCCACCATCTCTGCTTCCTGCCTTGCCCTGAGCTCAGGGAAGCCAATTCCCTTTCCGTCCATACCATAAAGCTCTCACGTGCTCAGAGCATCACTGACTGTTAAAGCTCTAGGGCAGGAATGGACGAAGAGCATCACCTGGACCAGCCCTGCCCAAACCACATTCTGCATGGTCAAGATATGATGTTCCCAATTTCTCTGTACATCTAAAAGGTGGATGTGGTTGGAAGGAAGCTAAAAAAGTCCCCCAATTTCTCAGGTGTGCAAGCAAGCCCATGGCTTCAAACACCTTGGGAATGACCAGGCCTGGCAAATTCAGAACTGAACCCACAGCTTCTGTATGGGTGAGAGAGGATCCCAGTCTTGACAGACAGACTGCAAGGCACGAGGAGCCCATCCCATACTCTGCTTCCCACACCAGCGGGCAGCAAAAGATGCCCAAGCAGAAGGGGAAATGCCTTTTCCTTGACCACATCCCTGTAAATGCACTTACAGGTGCAGCAGGGAAAGCCTGCAAGCCTTTCTCTGATAGACTTGTGCTTTATAACTTCACTCAGTGAACACCTTATTTGCTGGTTTTTCCCCTCTGTTGTGGCTCTGTAGCCTTTAAACTCCTCTTTGTTTCCTTCACAGCTCTTCAGCTCACTAGGACCTAACCTAAATGGAACCAAGGTCAGATCCCCATTGGCACTTGGATAGAGCTCTGAGCAGCCTGGTCTCGTGGAAGGTGTCCCTGCCCATACCAGGGGGGTGGAATGAGATAAGCTTTAAGGTCTTCTCTAACACAAACCATTCTGTGATTCTGTGATTCCCAAACTCACCAAAACCCACCTTGAGACAACAGAACCACAGAAGGCACAGGAGACATTCCTACCTGAAGAGGATATTGTTGAAGAGGAAGCTGAAGAAGTTCCCTCTCTCAGGGTCCAGGGCCTGGCTCTCCACCCGTGGCAGCCCAAAGCCGATGACCAGGATGTACAAGGTGAGGGTGAAGAGCCTGGTGATCACGAACACGACAGCCCAGACATTAAACCTGTAGGAGGGACAAGCAGAGGTGTGGGCAGGAGCAGCTCCCAGTGCTGAGTGGGGAGGTGAGATCAAGCCCCACGGCTCTCCCAAGCTCTTCAGGAGGCTGGAAGGCCTGGGCAGCTGCCCTGCTTACAGCTTCTCGTTGTTCTCATCCGTGAAGTAGACCAGCCGGGCCATGTGGAAGAAGAACTCAGCCAAGTACTGCAACAGTAAGAGGATCAGCCCCAGGCGGGTTAAACTGGGAGGGAAGAGGGAGAAAAAAAGCATCACTGGGCTGGTGAACCTTCATCCTTCAAATCCAGCTACAGCTTCTTCCCTGCATGCCGGGGCTGCAGTGCCAGCCTAAAGCCAGACCTTTCTGCAGCAGTGGGGGCAGGACTGAGGTGGGGGAAATCCCTGTCCCCAAACCATCAACACAGCCCAGACCAGTAGGAATACAACAAAAAGCCCTAACTGTTGGCAAGGCTGCTCTGCTTTTTGTCACTGAATGGGTTGAGTTGTAAGGGACCTTAAAGACTATGTCATTCCCACCCCCTGCCATGGGCAGGGAGACCATCCACCAGACCAGGTTGCTCCAAGCCCTGTCCAACCTGGCCTTGGACACTTCCAGGGATGGGGCAGCCACAGCTTCTCTGGGCAACCTGTGCCAGGGCCTCCCCACCCTCAGAGAGAAGGATTTCTTCCTAATATCTAATCCAAATCTCTGCTCTTTTAGTTTAAAAACATTCCCCCATGTCCTATCATTACCTCCATAAAAAGTCATCCTCCACTGAAACACTCCCCTTTATTCCCTTTAAGGTCCCCACTCCACTGAGAATTCCCAGGTAGCTCCCACTGCAAAAGGAGCTGCTCAGCCCCATCCCTGGAGTGGGATGTGGTGCTGAGGGGGTGACTCACTTGAGCAGGTAGGCGCCTGCGATGTGCACCAGGTAGAGGGTGATGCAGCGCAGCTGGCGGGGGATCTCCTCCTGGCAGGGCAGAAAGCCACGTCAACCTCTCATCCCTCCTCACTCTCCCTCTCCCAAAATCCACTGGGTGGGATCCCCAGGTTGCCCACCTGGCTCTCACCTTGCGAACTTTTTGGAAGTAGAGCTCTGGCAGGGCATGCAGCCAGTAGGCCAGCTGGCACAGGTAGAAAAACTTCACCTGGAACCTGAAATGGAGGGATGAGCCACGTGAACCATTCCCAGGGCATGGCAGGACCCCAAGGACTCAGGTACTGGGGCAGCATTAGGCAACCCCTTCACAGCTTTGAAGCCACAGGATTTAGGAGGCATAATTTCTGGGCTGAATTTATTTGTTGATCCAAAATAGCTATACCTGAAGTTTATCCAGATGCTCGTGCTGTGGCCTCCATGCCCTCAGCAAACCTCACTTTTGTAAAAACCCAAGAAAGGAGGGTTATTCCCCACCTCATTTCTACTGTGGAAAATGAACAGCAAAGAGACTTGCCCAAGGTGAGGCAGGAAACAGCCAAGATGAGTAACCAAGCCCACAGGACCTTCCTCATGCAGAAAAACCCCGTGGAACACCTTCCCCAGGCTCACAAATGAGACATCCACCACTCCTCATGACCTCACTGCAGCATCCTTCTTGCAGCAGGGTGCATGCAAAGTGTGCTGTGCTGTCAGCATCCCATTCCCAGCCACAGGGAAAACCGTAGAGAGGAAGGAAGTGGTCAGCCCCAGAACAACATGCCCTTGCAAGTGCTTACGGAAGATAAACATGAGGGTAGTTTTCCCACAGACTCCGGGGGTTTGATATGTATCCCTCCTGAAAAAGAGAAGAGATGCGAGGCTTCAGCTAAAGAGGTTATGATGGGGTGGGCTGATGTTGCAGTGAAACAAGGAACTGGGGATGGCACCCGAGTCCTTTCAGCCTGCACAAATACACATGTCCCCTGCGAGAGCCAAGGCTGAGCTCTCCAAAGCTCAGCCACATTTGTGGGTCTCTAGCACTGCTCTAAAATATCTCCAGGCCCCTGTACTTGGGGGCTGAAGGCTCCCTGCTTGATTGCACAGATATTCCCAAGTTCAGGACAGGATGTTTTGAGGTTTGGGATGCTCTGGAGGTGTAAGGGTGAGATGACTGTAGCATGACTCAAGCAACTGTGTGCACAGTCTGGGGGGCTTCTCCCACACTGCCCCTTCCAACCCAGTATCACTTAAGCAACCAGTACTACTGATGAGAAAGGGGAACAGAAAATGCCTACAAAAATAACTGAATATATATTGGATAGTTTAATTTTCCACCTCTTGCCCTGTGCTTGCAGGGCAGGTTACAGGACGGGGCTCCCCTCTCACTCCTGCCACAGGAAGGCTGCACTGGGCTTTGGAAGGAGATGCTGCCATGGTAGATTTGTCCTGCCAAGTCACCATGATCCATGCCCTGTCTGCCCTGAGCTATTTTTTCGGATGGGGGAGGCCAGGGGAAGTGCAAGTGCTGTGAAGGGTGACCTGCTTTGAACACACGGGGAGCACATCACAGCAAGGGAGGAGCTCCAGTCCCACAGCTGGTTGGGGATGGGTCTGGCACTGGGCAAGGGGAGCCCAAAACCAGCAGCATCAACTGTTTTACCAAAGTTTCCCTCCTTGGAGCCCAGCAAGGCAGAGGCAGTGCCAGCAGATCTCTGAAATGCTGGCCTTGAAGGGAGTACTCTAAGGGGAGCTAGTATGACCCCCAAGCAGTGGGGAGGGGACCTGTCCCAGAGGATCCATCCCCAGCTGGACCCCAATGGCTGCAGGTACCAAAGAATTACCATTTCACACTGCCAAAACAGTGATCTCTCCCACAACACCTTTTCTTCCTCCCCCTTCCTCCCAAAAATGACATTTTCCTTCTGAATTCTCCCAGCAGTCTGAAGTTGACATCCCCATTGCACCCAAGGAACAGGGTGCTTTCCCTGTTCTCAGCAATCCCCACTGCCAGCTTGCCAAGAAAGGGACCACAAAGAGGGATCCCAAAAATCTGCCCATTAGCCCCACAACCCTGCAAAAGGCATCCAAAATCCACAAGGAGGAAAATAGAATCTGAGAAAGATGATCTGGAGCAGTGGATAGAGACAATGAGACCAGGTAGGATTTCTGGGGCTCAGCTCCAAAAATACTTCACATCCCATTACCTTATGCCTTGCACAGTGCAGGAGAAGGATTTCCCAAAACTGCCCTCACTCAGTGGTTGGAAAGATCCACCACACTTGGAAACTAAACTTACTGAAGTGTGCCTGTTCTGGCCCAGGGGCTGGCTGGGGACTCTGCTGTCAGTGGGATTTTGTGCTCCAGAAACCCCAAATCCCCCCTTGGGAACCCAAATCCTAGCTAGCCCTGTCCCTTACCGTCACCACGACGTACAAGCACCACATCACAGAGGTGAGGTGGAAGGCAACCAGCTGCCCTGACTCATTGAACTTGCTGTGCTTGACCTTGGAGAGATGCAGGCGCCTGTTGATTTTCTGGGAAGGAGCAGAGAAAGAGAGAAAAACCAAAAAACCATGAGCCACCAGGTCATCAACCCTCTCTCCTCCTCCTCTTTCTCCTCACCCCAGGCAGCCTCCAGAGATGAAGGCTCTCTTCAACCACCCTAATCCCCAGAACTGCATTTAAGTGCAGCAGGACCACGACCCCCCATGGGATTTGAGATATTTTGGTGACTCCAGACATGGAATGGCACTCACGTCCAGGGCATATTCCTGCACCACAGCGTGCAGGGTGATAGCGATGAAGATGTAGAAGAGGATGGTGACCAGATCCTTCAGCCCATAGTGATACTGGACCAGCTCCCCCTCTGCAAAAGACCAAGCAGTGGGTCAAATCCCCATGATCCAGATGGTTTGCAGGTAAGGATTTAAGCGTACGTGGGGCAGGGGCGTTACTCCCAATACACAGCTTGGATGGGGACACCAAAGAGAGGTCATGGCTATGGAAAAAAGGGCTCTATCCAGGGTTAGTTCATGGCAGAGAGAGGTGGTTTCTCCTCTGATAGTTACACACCTCAAGGAAGGGGACACTCAGGACACTTCAAGCTTCCCCTGCCAGAGGTGAGGAGCTGGAGACAGCACAGCTGTGAAGAAGGGAATTTATCAACTAGAAGGCACGAAGACATGGAAGGCTGGAGCAAGTGAGGGGATCAGGGATGCCCAGCTGGGAACATTGGGGCTCAGGATGGGATTTCCACCCCCGTGGCTATGATCCAGCACCCAGTTTCTCCCACTCATCCCTGAATGCTGCTGGAGCAGGATTCAGCTGCCTAAATGCAGATGCCTTGTGCTATTAAGAGATCTGAGACAGCAGCAGGGGGCTGGCACATGAGGCTGTGCTCTTCTGGAGCAACAGGAGACCCGACAGCACCTAAAATATCCCAGACGTCTGCATTTGGGTGACTATTTGCAGCCTGTGGGGAAGAAGCAGATTTGGGAAAGCTGCTGTCCTTGTGGCACACTGCAGAAAGCATCTTGTCACCAGCCCTGTTTACCCTTGAACAAAGCTTCAGTCCATACTTTTAAGATTTGAATAGGATTTATGAAAACATCTGGCAAAGGATAAGAAAACACCCTGTCCTTAGAAGCTCAGCTGGGTGCTGTGGCAAACCCAGAGGTAAAAATGGTGCCTGTATTCCAGAGCAGGGTAAAAGACAGAATTGCAAGTTCAAAGAAAATAATATAATGCACACATGCAACTGCTCTGCCTCCTCTCTCCAGGGCATCTCAAAAGCTGCTCTAACGAGCTGTGAGGGATGTGAAACAGCCTTGGAAAAATTCAGATGAGCAATAACCCTTCCTCCAAACAAGCTGCTGCAGCAAGGTCTCTCTCCCCAAGGCCTCAGCCAGCTCATGCTCTATACTGATAGCCTATTACCTGGGGAGGTGTTTCTGTGCCCCTCTGAGATTTCTGCCATCAGGAAAGAATAAATCCCTTAAAAACCAGCAGCAGAAGTTGTCTGGACTGTGCCACAGGGGAGCTGGATGATTTCTTCAGCCTTAACGTTCAAAGATTTTAAGGGCAGAGCTTTTATCTTCCGCATGTCTGCCTCATTGTAGTTCCACTAATCCCAGCACCCTGCTCTTTCTTTGGATGATTACTCAAACACTTCCAATTAACTGCAGTTTTCTGCCACCAAGCCAGGCTCTGTGCCCCGGGCATTTGGCTCATCCTGAGCTCGGGCTTTACCCAAACCACCTCCTGCTGTCTCCATGCCAGTGCCCAGATCGCTGCCAGATCCAGAGGGCCCCTGGGCCAGAAAGGCAGCAACCAGCAGCCAAAATATGAACAGGGGCTGAGCCTCCGGCTGCCTCCTGGCTGGCAGATGGGGCACATCCTCTGGTCTATTTGGCTCAGAGCTGCACCACCTCAGATCCTCCTTGAATCACTCCATGTGAACCAGGCCCATAAGCTGCCTGAAGCAGGAGTGCTGTGTACCATGGGCATCTCCACACCTTCACCTTGTTCCATTCCTCCAAAAATTAGCAAGACAGGAACTATTGTGCGGCCCCTGCTGCTTAGCAAAGAGGTAAATCCCTCCTGCTCCTTGGCAGGACATGGAGCTACTCCAAGGATGCAATCAGGCAGTTTGATCCTGCCTGACCAGGCTTGGAACAGTATCCTCACCCCTGCAGGGAGCAGCCTGGTCATGGCAGAAACACAGAGGATGCCCCAAAACCCCCTGGAAAACATTTCTTCCCAACCCGAGCAGCATGAGCGCTGCAGACGCTTAACAGTGTGCTCTGAGCTGCTCAAACTTCGCTTATTCCTAAAATATTATTTTTAACATCTCCTTTACCTCCAGGGCAGTGTGATCAGGAGAAGGTGAGCCCAGGCCTGCTGGCAGAGGGGGTTTGGGGCAGACCACGACTCAACCCTCCCTTTGGGGTGTCTGGAGCAGAGGCATCTCTTACCTGCTGTAGGCACACTAACATTATACTGAGGTAAGATGAACAGGAAGGCAGTCTTGGCTGTGACCTGTCAAAAGACACACAGAGGGAGAAAAAAGCAAATCAGTTGTTGAATCCATTCCTCTGCCACCATTTACTCTCCTTTCCTACCACAAAGGGAAAGGTAAATCATCCAGGGAGATGTGCAGGCACCGGTTTCACTCGCAGAAACACCTTTCAGCAAGGAGATTGCCAGAGAAGTGGTTTGACAACAGAGACCTGGGACTTGGGAAGGAGAAAGATACCTATAAAAGACGGAGAAACCTGGAAAAGCAACACAGCTGGAAAAGCTATGAGCCAGCTTGACAGGGGAAGCCCCTTGCTTCCCCTCGAGGATGAGCATCCCTCCAGGCACATGGACCAATCCTCACATGCAATCTGCTGCTCAAGGGACACTGGGAACTGACCCAACAGGCCATTTGCATTAATTAAAAACATCCCTCATTCCCATCCACTCAGGGAGCCACACTGGTAATCCAGCCTGGGTAGGGATGGCAGCAGCCACACCCAAGCAAGCTCAGGGGCTGCAAAGTCCCATGGACTGGCTACACATGGATTTAGCCCCACATCTTTGTGGAGACTCCTCCAGTTGGTGAGGGTAGATCCCTTTAGAATCAGTGCAGGCAGCCATGAGGGTCCAACAGGGCAGGGGAAAAGCAGCTTTGACAGACAAGCTGAACCTCACACTAGTTACCCACAAGATCTCAGAGACACGTACAAAAGAGGAATAAAAAAGTCTGGGATGAAAGATCAGGACCCCTGCAAACTAGGGCTGTGCTGGTCACTCTTATTTAATCACAGAATAGAATCATGGAATAACCTGAGTTGGAAGGGACCCACAAGGATCAACTGAAGTCCTGGTCCTGCACAGACACCCCAACAATCCCACCCTGTCCCTGAGAGTGTTGTCCAAGCACTCCTGGAGCTCTGGCAGCCTTGGGGCTGTGCCCACTGCCCTGGGGAGCCTGTTCAGTGCCCACCACCCTCTGGGGGAAGGACCTTTTCCTGAGATGCAATCTCACCCTGCCCTGACACAGCTTCATGCTGTTCTCTCTGTCCTGTCACTGCTCACCAGTGACTTAAGTTTCTTTTTGTTCAAGGGAATGATCCTTCCCAGCAGTGAAGCAGAAGGGTTTGTGGGAATGGGGCAGAGCATTCCACCCCAGTGCATCCACGGGATGCCCCACAGCTGCACCTCTGAGACCAACACACCCTCGAGTCAGGGCCACAGCAAACTCCAGTGCACAGACATCCAACACCAAACGTGTCTTCATCCCACCCAACCCCACACTGGCAGCAGGTCACCAAATTTTTACCTCTCCAAGGGCTCCCAGCCAACCCTCCAACACTTCACAAGCATCCACCACCATACACAACCAGTCACAAAAAATCCTGTGCCTGTCCAACACTTATGGAGATGAGCTGCATTTCACACAGACCACTGTTCCAGAGCTGCAGGTTATTAAAATTCCGGCTGGAAATTGCTCCATAGCTTGTGGGGGGGACACAGGGGCTTTGCCAAGTGCTCCCATCCTGCCCCCATGAGCATTGAGCAACCAGACAGTGGCTCTGCCCCTCTGGCACAGGCAGCCCCAATCTGGGGACAGCAAACTCCACAGCGTGTTTTCAGGATGTTTGGGGATTTAATTTCTTTTTTCCACTTAAAAAAAAGGAAATCCCACATGTTGTGCTCTGTTTGTGGAGGAGTAAATGTGAGAAAGGCTCTGCTGCGGGGAGATGGAGGCGACGGGCAGAGTTTGGGGTGGGGATGGAAAAAGTGCATCGCCCGGCCTCGTGCTGGCTTAAGGAGACACTTCTGGCTCTTACAGACCTTGCTGGCTAGGAAAGACAAGTTGCTTCATCCCAGAGCAGTAGAGCACACCCAGAACCTGGACTTTACATCCAAACCTCATCACAAGCTGCCACAGGGCATGACACAAACACACAGAGCTGGTGGTGCCCGCAATGCTGCACAGACGGGCAGCCGTGTCATGGAAGTGCTGAAGGCAGCAGGCACTGAAGGATTTACAGCTACCCAAGTACCTGGCTGACATTCAGAGCTATAAACAGCTGGAATCAAGACATCATCTCCAAATGAAGCCTCCTAACCTGTTGGCAGGGCCATAGGCCAGACCTCTGAGTCCAAGAAAATGACCCCAGAGTATCTCCAGGATGCAGAGTGAAGCCTGCACGGTGCTCAGCCCCAACACAGTTTGCAAGGACTCTCCTATACTCTTCTTTCCTAGAGGGTAGGAAGGTTTCATCCATCCACTCCAGCATCAAGCAATGCTTTGTCCCTCGCCCACATCTGCATTTGCTTCCTGTGGACTGGAGGACCAACAGCAGCTTCAGAGATCACCTTTACACCCCTTCACCTTTTATTACGGAGAGGTAGCAGGTTGTTTTCTAAAGTTTGAGTAAAATATTTTACAGCCAAAGGTAAATGTCACCTTCTGGACACAGGCAGGCTCCTGACAGACCTATTTCCAAGGACAAACTGCCTCTCTTCTCCATTTTATGGATGGAGGAGCCCAGCTCACACTAGCAGTCACTCAAAAGAGTCACAGTGGCCAAATTTGAACTCCAGGCATCCAACCTTCCAATCTCACACAGCTGACATGGAGGGAAGGTCTCCTCTCAGGCCCTAAAGGCATTTCTTCCTCCTGCAACCGGCTGGGAAGTGTTCACACTGACCCTGGAACGCACACCTTGGTGGGGAGGTTCCACCTCCCATCACCACCGCAAGGACATCTTGGTTCTGACAGGTAAAGAGTCATTGTTTCTAGCAGCAGATGGAGCATGAAACACATGCAATGAACCACTCTGAGCAGGACACTGGTACATTCCTCATCTGGAAGGTGAAGGACACAGGACCACAGAGGGATCACATCTTGTTGCCATTGCTCACCACACACCTCTTACCAGTGGGGACAGAGGGACAGGGGACCTGACTGAGGTCATGGCTGAGCTCCAGCAAGTGAACATCAAGCTCCAAAATCCCACATAACCCCTCGAATATCCCCTCCAGCACATCAGCTGGTAGAACCCATGGTGCACACAGCACTCAGTACTGTATAGTGCCAGAAACACCACGGAGTAGCTTAAGCCTCCCGGAAAACAGGGAACACCTGAACCATGACCCCCAGCAACACCACCTCCAGCTCCCCTGCAAGGCAGAATCCAGGTTTCCTTGGCTCAGGAAGCAGTGACGAGCACCAGGGATGGCAAAGCTTTAGAGATTGCATTGAGCATTGCACAGGTAGCCAGAGAAAGCAGAAGTTTGGAACAGGAAGAGCAACATGAGGATTATTCAGAGGCACAAGACACTTGCTGTCTGTTTGCTCTGAAACAAGATGCTGGTATGGGAAAGGAAGTGCCAGGCATGATCCTGCCCTGCAGGGCAGGGAGAAGACTCAGAGCTGCCACTAAAGTGCTGCCCTGCAGGGGCAGAATTCATAGGATCACAGAATAATTTAGGTCGGAAAAGCCCTCTAAGATCATCAAGTCTGACCATTAACTCAGCACTGCAAAGACCACCACTAACCCAGCTCCACAAGTGTCCCATCTGCATGTTTTCAGAACACTTCAGAGATTCTACCACTGCCCTGGGCAACCTGTTCCAATGCCTGATAGCCCTTTCAGTGAAGACATTTTTCCCTATATCCAATCTAAAACTACCATGGTACAACTTTTTATAGTGTAGGAGCAGGCTTTGTCTCCATGGGATGCACGGAGCACGGACCATGTAGGAAAGGTGGTATACTCCTCATCCACTCTTTAATTGCCCTGCATTAAAGGCATCTCTGTGCAGAAGGAGATGCTCCTCATCCCAGCCTCATCCTGCCTTGCATGAGGGATGTGGCAGCTGGGGATACGGATTAGTGGTGGGTTTGGAAGTGCTGGAGGAATGGTTGGACCTCAGAGTCCTTTTCCTACCTTAATAGTTCTATGATTCTGTGTGCTTTAACCAGGTAAGTTTGGGAAGCAGTTGTCCTGGGAGCTCTCAACAGCCACACAGAGGGAAGAGCATCCTCAGCAACAAGTGGGTTTCTGGTGGTTAAAGCCACTAATCTGAGGACCAAAGGGCAGATGGTCAGTGAAGAGGCAAAACTCCATGTGTCCATCATGACCAGAATTCCCCAGAGCAGACCACACAAGGATGAGGCTGTTTCTCATGGCTAAAAATCAAATCAGCACATCGACCTCAAAGCCCTTGATGATGTGATGGATAAAACCAAACAACCCCAGCACTACTATGCATTTACTGTGTATGTATTCCCCAATAAAATGGTGACTAGAAAAATCCACACCCCCACTAGCCTAATGCGGAGCAGCAAAGTTCTCCTCATCCTTTTTTAGAATCACAGAATCACAGAACAGTGTGGTTTGGAAGGGACCTTAGAGATCATCTCGTTCCAACCCTTTGCTATGTGCAGGGACACCTTCCATTAGATCAGGCTGCTCCAAGCCTGATCCATCAGTTTAGAAGATGACATTTTTACCCTGCCACAAAAGGCTTCAAGAGTCCAAACCAAAATCCTAATTCCACTTTTGCAGACATGAAAGTGGCTTTTAATAAAGGGATTTAAGCATGTGTATCCAAGCAGTTTAGCACGTCTCCCAAAATCTACCTGCTGCAACTAAACACCAATATTTTCAGGAATGAGGGATAATTTTTAAGAATCCTTCACAGAGAGGTACCACTCTATGAACTCTGGGAACAGCTTGCCCAGAGGTGGTGGATACTCCATCCCTGGAAGTGTTCAAGGCCAGGCTGGACAGGGCTTGGAGCAACCTGGGATAGTGGAAGGTGTCCCTGTCCATGGAAAGGGGTGGAACGGGATGAGCTTTAAGGTCCCTTCCAACCCAAACCATTCTGGAATTCTATGAAATCCAATTCCCTTCTCAAAAGCCTCATCCCACTGGGATTTGCAGTTGTCTTCATTCCACCCAGGAGCCCTCAGGCACACTGCCTGCCCCACAGTCCTCCCTGAGTTAAAACCACTTTGGAGGAAAGAAGCAGCTCCAAACCTCTGGCGGGGGAGGCTGGGGGAGTTTCTGCAGTTGGAGTCAGGAAAATATTTCCAGGGCTTGGAAAACAGCTCAAACTAATTACAGACAAAATGCTGTCTGAAGCCTTTTCTCACAACGTAGGGGTAATTTTCCCTCCAACCAGTCTGAGTGTTTATTGAAAGACAAACTTACTGATCCACAGTATGGATTGACACAGGCCCTATATGTAAACTAAAGCCCAAACTTTGGACCAAAGCCTTTAAAAGTAAACATCTGGCTTTGACAAAAAACCCTTTCTGAGGGCGGCGCAGCCCCTCTGCTCCCACAGACGTGCTCATCCCCCAGCACGGCAGGATTTTCACTGCCTCACATTCCCTCCTGTTTATTCCCTTTTTTAAAACTAAACTGAAATTCTGCTTTTCCCCCCGGCCTTTCTCCACTCTTCCCCAAATATCCAGCCCTTACGCTGTCCGCGTGCCTCAGCTCCCACATCTGGCAAGGACCAGGGGAGGCAGAAACATGTTTTGTTTTCCCGCATTAACAACGGGAAGGCCTTAATTTTTAGAGTACTATGGAGGGGACCAGGAAGGGGAAAGTATATTTAGCAGGAAGCCTGGAAATAGCAGCTCATTCGTCAGCCGCCTTCGTTTGACAGTGTCACAACCCGGAGTTTGGGAGCCAGTGACTCACACTCTGCTCACGGGGGAAAGCCCAGCAAGGCCACGGCATCTCTTATAAAACAATGGTTTATAACGTTATCATAACTTTGTTATCATCAGCCCAGGCATAAGACTGAGCCTCAGTTTCCCCATCCTAGAGAAACTTCCCCAAAATCAGCAA
This sequence comes from Margarornis squamiger, assembly GCA_035222235.1. Lineage (NCBI taxonomy): Eukaryota > Metazoa > Chordata > Aves > Passeriformes > Furnariidae > Margarornis > Margarornis squamiger. Next base: position 112,854,730 of record JAWWTY010000106.1, read on the forward strand.
GGTCTTCCCTGAACTCAAGCCACAACGGAGGCTGATCAACCCGAAACTGCACACAGGAGCCACCCCAGACAGGACACAGGTCACCAGGCAGCTGCAGGTTAAACCCAGACTGGCCTTGGCTTCATTTTTCTGCAAAGCAGGGTGGAAAAATACATGCAAAGCCTTTTCTGCATGAGGAAGGGAAGCACCTGTTTTGCGTTTCTATCACTTAAAATAGTTTTTCGTCAAAAAAAAAAAGAGGAGGCTTCTCTTTCTGGGCTCCAGCAGTCACACACGCATGGCAAAATCCCTGCCTGGCACCACACAGACACACACCAGGTGTGTTTCACACCCTGAAGGCTTAAGGGTGGCTGGGAAAGAAAAACAGTCTGTAGTGCCAAGCTCTGGACAGCTCTTTTTGGGGAAATCCCCTCCAAACAGGGGGTTTCCCTCTCTGAGCAATAATCATCTAAAACACTGGAAGAATCAAATCCAACACATCTGTCACACCAGCGAGCAGCCTCAGGCCACACTCTGTGCCCCCAAATCCCATCAGCACCCACTCCCTGCTGCAGAGTTGGTGAATCTATTTGGATGGGGAGAGGTTGTGTACCCAAAGGGATGCTCAGGGTGCACCTCTCACTGAGCTTGGGGAGGGGGAACCCTCCAGCATCACCCCGAGCAGGGTGCTGCAGCAAGGAAGCACTCAGCTCCTGGGGGATGCCTGGGAAAATGTTAAAAATCTTATTTGTGTCTTCTCAAAGAAACCTCCCCTCCAGGAAACGGCCTATTGTGAGCAGGATTCAGCCGCTTCCGCTGAGCCTGAGCCTGGCTGTGGCCACCAACACCAGGAAGGTGGAAGCCCAGCCACAGGGTGGGAAGCAGTGATGAGAGGAGGAGGAGAAGGGACAGTGGCATGTCCTCCTCACCACGGCAAAGGAGGAGGCAAAAAGTCATTGAAAAGCAGAAATATCCGAGCTGCCACCAAAACTCATGGTAGAGGTGGCATAAATGGGCACGGACAGTTTGGAGGGCTGGGGAACAGCAAAGCCTGATTTCTCCTCCAGGGGAAAAGAAAGCAGGAGGAATAACTATATTAATAAAGTAAAATAAAATAAAACACCCACAAGGACCAGGAACTGTCTCAAACCCCATGCTTGGGCACATGGTGTGATTCTTGGGGTGTCCAGTGCAGGGCCAGGAGTTGCACTCAATGATGGGTCCCTTCCAACACAGCACGTTCCATGGTTCTATGATTCTGTGATGATGCCAGGCAGGGGTGCTGCCAGGCAGTGCAGAGGGAGCACTGGAAGCCACCTCAGCATGGCAAGAACCGTCTCCCTGAGGACAGCTGGGAGAGCAGCAAACTGCTGCCTTCAGCATCTGAGGGAGATTTAATTAAAAGACACTAATAAAATCAGAAACACCACAAACCTCTCCCTGCTGGCACCTCCACGGGGAGGGTCATCACATTTCCAACCACCCTTGGAGCATCATGTGAACCAAAAACACCCACAGCAGCAGCAAGCCCAGCTACCACCTCTCCACAACAGAGTTCCCCACATGCAACCACAGGCACTAGAACCCTGAAAAAAACACCTGCAGGGAGAAACCCTGACATGGACATGAGACCTCACCGACTTTTCCTTTTTTAAAGCACGACTACGAAACTTGCAGCCCAACTTTGCAGCATTTGCATGTGGCTTTGGAATGCAGCTGGCCCTCTTGGGCTAGTTTGGAAACCCTTAAATAAATATATATGTATGCACAAGCACATCGAAAAGGGTTTGAGTGTTGGAAGCGACTCGTCCATTCAACGCATTCGCGAACAACAAAAAAGATTAAAAAATAAAGGGGAGTGCGGGGGGAGCGAAAAAGCAGAGGGGGCTCCAGCGGGAGGGAATTAAGGAAATGGATTTCCTCCTCCTGCGATTTGCGGCAAGAAGGAGCCTTTCCTCCTCCGCCAGGCCCCCCGGCCACCCCTTTCCCATCCGGATTTGCTTTGAAACGTGGCACTGCGCTGAAGGGGAGGGTTCAGCGGGGGAGGAGGGGGGTCCGGGCCGGCTGTGGCTCTGACCAGGGGCTCTGAGCCTCCAGGGCTCCCGCATCCCGCCCCAAAATGGGAAGGGAAGAGCAGGCTTGGGAGGGAAGGGAGCCGGGGCAAGGGGAGAGAGGCATTCCGGGCATGGTGCTGGTGGGATAGTGGCATTCCCACCCCGGGAGATGGACGGTATCCCGTGGAGCAGCAGGGATGCCTTCTCAGAGTGGGATGACCGGGATGGGGAAAGACCAGGGAGCCCCTGGTGCTCGTCCCACGGCGAGGGGGCAGCAGGCTGCGGAGAAAACAGCTGGAAGAGGGCTGATGTTAAGGAATAAAAAAGAATGGGGGGGAAAAGGGGAAAAAAATAAATCCTTCCCATTTCAAAGAGCTGGGAATATCAGCCAGGGCTTGGCTTGTGCCTGTGTAGGGCTGATACACCCCCAGTCAGTGCCTGGGACATGCCAGCAGCAGCAGTGGGTCTGGACAAGGGGATCAGACACTCCCTGTGCTGCCCATTCCCAAACCCAGCACCCCCGGCAGGGCTGGACGGGGGGGAAAAGGGGGGTTTGCCACTCCAAAACTCATCGCTGTGCTGTGTCCCCCGGGGATTTTGGGGGGTGCAGCCCTGCGTGATGCAGGGCCGGGGAAGGGGAATGAATGGGGCGGCGCTGTGCCCCCCCCCCACTCGGAGGGTCCCACGGCGCCCTCCCCAAGCGGGACCCCCCGAGCACAGACACCCCGGGGTGTGGGGATATACAAACACACACAGACACACAGACACATCATGCAGAACAAGCAGGCCCACCCGGTGCCAGGGAGCTCACACACACACGGCCGGCCCGGCGGGCTGGAGGGCCGGGCCGGGCCGGGGCGGGCCGGGGCGGGTGGGGGTCTCACCTCGAACATGAGGGCGATGAGGACGCTGAGCACCAGGCAGAAGCCGATGTCGGCGTGGTTGTGGATGAGGAACTCGTGGCTGAAGAGCGGGTGGCTCTTGGCCCGCCGGCGGAAGGCCATGGCCGGGCCACAGCGCTGCCCCAACTTGGCCGGGCCCCGCGAAACTTCGCGGAGCGCCGGGGCGGCCCCGCGCCGGCGCCGTGGGGAGGGGGGAGAGGGATGCGGGGGTACCGGGGGATACGGGGAGGGGGGGAGAGGGGG
>JAWWTY010000106.1:112858007-112888437 GCA_035222235.1 Margarornis squamiger
GGGGGGATACGGGGATATGGGGTTGGGGGGATATGGGGATATGGGGATGGGGATGGGAATATGGGGAGGGGGGTGGGGATATGGGGGTGGGGATGGGGATATGGGGATGCGGGGATATGGGGATGGGGATGGGAATGTGGGGATGGGGAACGGGACAGGCACGGGAACGGGAATGGGAACGGGAATTGGAACGGGAATGGGGATGGGGGTGGGGATGGGGAATGGGAACGGGAACGGGGAACAGGGAACAAGGAACGGGACAGGCACGGGAACGGGGACAGCACAGATACAGCACCGATACAGGCACAGGCACGGGAACGGGGACGGGAACAGGGAACCGGGAACGGGACAGGCACGGGAAAGAGGCACCGGTATAGGCACAGGCACCGACCCGGCACAGGCACAGCACGGACCCCGCCCCTGCCCGCCCCGACCCGGCACCGATCCGGCCATGGACCAGGACCCGGACCCGGACCCGGACCCGGACATGGGCACAGACCCGGATCCAGCACTGGACCCAGCACTGACCCCGGAGCCGGACCCCGACCTGGACTCAGCCCCAGCCCCAGCTCCGGACCCAGACATGGGCACAGACCTGGACACAGACCCGGCACCGGACCCAGCCCCATCCCCAGCTTGGCACAGCCTGGCACTGGACCCAGACATGGCCCCAGCACCGGATCTGGACACCACACCAGACCTGCACCTGTCCCCTGCCTGCCCCACATACTGTGCTTCTCCAGAGGATGGAAGCACCCCCTGGCCTCGCACCCACGTCCCATCCTCACACAACCACATGTGCACCCATCTAGCATGCACACCTGGACATCCATCCACACTTGTACCCACCTTTCCCACATGTCTGGATGTCCTCTCGTGTTTGCACCCACCTACAGTGCATATTCAGACATCTACCCACATCTGCACCCACCTACCATGCACATCTGGACCCCTACCCACACTTGAACCCACTTTTCCCGCATGTCTGGATGTCCACTCGTGTTTGAACCCACCTACCATATTCAGACATCTACCCACATCTGCACCCACCTACCATGCACATCTGGACACCCACCCACACTTAAACCCACCTTTTGTGTGTGTCTGGATGTCCACTCGTGTCTGCACCCACCTACTGTGCATATCCAGACATCTACCCACATCTGCACCCACCTACCATGCACATCTGGACCCCCACCCACACCTGCTCCCACCTCTCCACAGACCCAGCCACCACCACACTCATCACCCGTGTCCCAGCACCCACCCCCCCGCTCACCCTCCTGCTCTGCACCCCTCAGCCCCAGCGATGAACCCCAAATCTCCCTCCCCATTAGGCCAGGAGCAGCCTGAGGTGTGGGGTCCCTTCCCTATCCCCCCGCCTTCCCAAACCCACCCCCTGGCTGGGGCTGGGGTGTTAGCAGCATTGGACAAAGACGATCCAGCTGGGTCTCCAGTGAAACATTCACTGTTATTTATTGAAGCCAATCCCTAAAATCCCCCCAAAGCTCCCCAGAGAGTGCCAGGGTCATTCGGGGAGCAGGCAGGACCCTTCACTGGCCTTGCTTAGGAAAATCAAGGCACAAACAGGGCTTTGATTTTAAGGATCTTCCTTCAAGCAAAACAAGCACTGGGTCATTTTGCTTCCAGGATCTTGTTCCAGCTGAACAAGAGCTCAGCTCCTCCAGCATCCCTGGATCCCCATGGATCCCTCACAGATCTGTCCTTTGGCCTCTGAGGATGGATTCACAAGAGGGAGAAAACACTGCTCCAGCGCGTTGGAGGGAACTGAACCGTCTCAAACCTGGTGTTGAGAGCACAAAGCATTTTCCTCCAGCCAAATCCAGCACAGTCCCTGGCTCCTCATTAGGCACTCAGTCCTATTAGGCAAGTCCTGATTAGCTGGGTTTACCCTCCACTCCCCCCCTCCATGGTATTGTTTAGCCTTGGAGCCATGGGCACAAAGCTGCAGCCTGGGCCCTGTTATTTTACAGGAACACTAAAGGCACCAAAAAGGGATTTGCAGCAAACCAAACTTAATTAAGAGGGGAAAAATATCCAAAGTTTCAGCTTGAAAGAAACAAATAACAACAACCCCAGGGCAAAGAATTTTATTTTCTGCAATGTCCAAGTATTCTGTTTCAATGTGGTTGGAAGTGAAAAGATGGTTTTTCTGGGTAAATCTTTCCTGAGTTAGTTCAGGAGAGGGTTATATCATCTTGGAACTGGAGGGAATGCTTTTTCCCCCACCCCAAAACCTGTGCTCATAAATCCAGGCAAAGAGGAAGGTGGAAAATAGTGCTGCTGGAATGTGAGATCTCAGCAGGGCTGGGACAGGGCTGCTGCCAACCTCGTGCCCTGTCTGTACCTTTCCATCCTGCTTTGTTTTATTTCACCTTGAAAGAGGGACAAGAGTGACCTGTTAAAAACAAGCCAAGGGGACAGTGCCAGCAGGCAGGACAGCCACGTCCCCAAGCCCAGGCTCACCTGGGTATTGTGTAATTTCTCAGGGATGTAGACTCTGTTCCTGTTCACTCCTTTTTCTAGATCACTGGTGAGTGGCACAGCCAGTTCTCCTAGGGAGCCTGCAGGTCACTCCCTGCATTGTCAAAATTCACCCCCAGTTCCTGCTTGCTGCTCCTGTGTTGCCCTTGAGAGCTCCTCTTACTGGTGGCACTGAGCTCTCCTGGGCTGGGGCATGACCTTCTGCCTCGCTGAAGTGCTGGAGAGGCTTTTCTTAAACAAAATAAAGGGGGAAAAAAAGGTATAGGAGGCAAATGAGCTGAAATTTTCTGTTTCAGAGCAGGCAAAAGCACTGGACAATCTGTCCAAATACAGTAGGATGGAGATACCCCTTCACTCCAGCCCTTCTTTGGGTGGCTGAAGCCCAAACATTCATAATGAGCAACCCAAAAGGCTGGGCAAATCCCAGTCTAGCTCAGGATAACATGCCTCATGTGAAAAAGAGCTTCTTGGGAAATGCTGCAGAAGAAGCAGAGAGGGTTTGGCTGTGTCTCCTCAGGCATTTGGACAACTTGGAAGAATTATCAGCTGGTTCCCTGGAGCAGCTGATCCATCACCCCTCTGCCAGCTGCACTTTCTCATCCTGGGTTTGGACTGGCCCAGGCCACATTGCTCCACACAGAGCAGTGACCTGGGATTGGGATCTCTGCACCCTGGGGCTGGTGTGGAGACAGACCAGAGTGGGGAGTGACCCTGCCACCCACCCAAGCACAGATGCACAGCTCCAAGATGCACACCACCAAAATCAGGACTCAGCACCATGGTAGTGACAGCTGGAGCTGGTTCTACCAAGCCACCAGGCTCCCATTCTGCATCCAATGTGACCAGTGGCATCTGCCCTTGCACACATAGCTTTGGACCTGAAGTCACTCTTGGATATTTGCAGATATCCAGATGACTCTTCCAGGCTTGGATACCACCTTGGAAGACCCTGGCAGGGGTTTCCAAACTTTCCCCATGGCTGGGTGATGCCAGGGGAGGTAGAAGGAGACTCCCACAGCCACTGTCTCATTCCTCCAGGAACTCACTGTGCACTGTATCTGCCACTTCCAGTATCCCACAGCTCCCCATTTCATTCCCACCACATCCCACCTGCTGTGCCACAGCAGCCTGAGTCCTGCACATCCCTCTCCTCTCCAGTCCCCATCCCTGGAGAGATTTAAAAGCCATGTAGATGTGGCACTTGGGGACATGGTTTAGTGGTGGCCTTGAGTGTGCTGGGGGAACGGTTGGACTCGACAAGCGTAGAGGACTTTTCCAACCTAAATGATTCTGTAATTCCTAATGCAGGCACTGGATGTGCACGCAGCGTCTGGACCTTGAGCAGCATCTCCCTCTGGTGGCAAAGGAACGATTGTGATTTCTCCCCTCGGGCACCACTGGGAAAAATCTGTGTGTGCACCAGGTTATTTGGGCATCTTCAGCTCTGCCCCTCCCAAAAATGGGAAGGGTGGGGAGGGGTATCTGGAGGTGTGATTTCCTGCTAAAGACCTCCTATTTTAAAAGAGGGCTTTAGAAATCACTGAAGAGTAGGTTTCGATTGGATATTGGGAAGAAATTCTTCCCCATGATGGTGGGCAGGCCCTGGCACAGGTTGCCCAGACAAGCTGTGGCTGCCCCATCCCTGGAAGTGTCCAAGGCCAGGTTGGATGGGGCTTGGAGCAACGTGGTCTAGTGGAAGGTGTCCCTGCCCATGGCAGGGGATTGGAATGAGATGAGCTTTTAATGTCCCTTCCAACCCAAACCATTCTGTGATTCCATGATCAAATACAGGTTGTTTCTATAGGTGGAGACCTGTGGCTCAGTGCTGGGATTGTGCCCAGCACACAGGACTTGGACCCTGGGTGCAACGGGGCTCTCCCACAGGCTGCAAGCCTCTAAGGACAGATAATCCATATTAATTCCCTGGTTTCACATTGCTTATGTGCACCCCCAACCTGAAACACAGACACAGCAAAGGCTGGTTTGGGGTTTTTAAGCATAATTATATATTATCAAAGGTAGAAAAACAAACTAGATAAAAATTCCTGTAATGCTCTGGCAGCGCTGCTGCTTTCTGTGTGATACACAGTGAGGACTGTGAAGCTCACTGGAGCTGATTCCACCCTGCAGAGCACAATCCCAGCATGGGGAGTTGAGGTCTGAACGGGGAACCTTCATCATATTGCAATGTGGCTTCACTTCATAACCAGCACCAACTGGGTTTTCAGTGCCCAGAAGAAATATCTGGCTGGATCAGCCCTGAGCAGTGAAAGCATCATGGAAGCTTTTTTTAATAATTCATCACATACCTGTGTCCTTCCTGCTGACTTTCCTGCCCTGTGGCAACACCAATCCTGCCCACAGCAGGACAACAGCTGGAAGACGTGGCCAGATGTGCATCAGCTGGCACCCATGAGCTTGCTGGTGAATCCAGCTGAGCAGATCTCAATCAACATGTCAATCCACACCCAGCCAGCCTGTTGGGAAGCATTGTTTATTTCTGAGACCATGGTATTGGGTCTTTTAGTTCCTGAACCCTGCCTGCACTGGGGGTTTGATGGGGACAAGAAAACGTAGCTCTCAGATTTGTCTTGAGACTGAATTTAGGAGGCAGCATCCAGGCAGGTGAGGATTATAACCTGGTAATCTGGTCTAATGGAAGGTGTGCCTGCCCCTGGCAGAGGGTTGGACCTACATGAGCTTTAGGGTCATTTCCAACCCAAACCATTCCATGATTCTATGATCTGCAGCTCGGTGGAAAGGGGCAAGGAGGAGGCTGGACTCCTTCCCACTTGAAGGAGTGGGACAGTGGGCAAGCAGCAGGACGTGGCTTTTGGCTATAAGTCAGGGTCCTGAGGTTGTGATCTGCAGTGTGAAGAGGATCTGTGATCCTATGTGACTCCCAAAAATTGAGTCGGTAAAGGTCACAAGATGGGGGGAAAAATAAACCAAGCACTGCTGAGCCTTACTTGAGGGCCCAGAAGGAAGGACATCTGAGAATAAAACTCACACTTTTTCTGGTTTAGGCACTTTTTTGTCCTGAGAAGAGTCCTGCTTTGGCCAAGATTGCAGCCTTGAAACAGCAGCCAGATCTCCACACTGGGACAGGCCAGCAGCTTGTACAGGCACTTGGTAAAGGACACACTTCAAGTCATTGTCACAAATACAGGAAAGGCAGCATGCTCTGGCTGCCTGACAGGACTGTGACATAAATAAGGTCAATAAATAACTAGCCCTGGACTTTTAGGGCTTTTTAAGACCTTTGAAGTTCTTCAAAACCGTAAGCAGAAGATGCAACATGAGGGAAGGTGATGTCCTGGTGATAGAGGAGCACATCTGCCCGATGTCAGGGGCACCATGGGGACAGTCTTCACCCCACCACCTCCTGCCATGCCTCATTGGTGAGACAGTCATCCCAAGGTGACACTGCAGCTGTTTACAGGGTCACCCTGGCAACCCAGACACATCTGTCCCCTCTCCCAGCTCCCCTAGTCCTCGCTGTGGGCATTTAGGATCAGCCTTGGGGGTGGAGGTGAAGCACGGTGACCTCAGCTTGCTCCTCATGACAGTCCCCTTTGTGCCACAAGGGTGTGTGTCCCAAAGAGGATGCCACCCCATGAGGGTCCCCGTGGCCTCTGAGCCCTCTTTGGGGGGACCTGCCACCCCACAGCTGCCCGTGTTGCCAAAGGAAGAGCTTCTCTGCAGGTGCTTGTGGGCACAAGCGCCCAGGATTGGGCTGATGCTTGCCATCCCAAGGGATAAATCCTCTCCAGCTCCATCTCCTCTTCCTCCTACTGCTCCTCCTCTGTCTTCCAGGCATCCTGGAGAAGGCTGAGCTTCACTGTCCCTTTGCAACAGGGCCATGCACGTTGCTGTGCCTGTCCCTGTCCCAGGTGATGTGATGCCTCCTGCGCTCGCACTGAAATACACAGAGGAGCCCTCGGCTGAATCCGGGGAGAAGCTGCTGGGACGGGATATGGATGGGGGAAAAACAGGTTCCTGCCCTGCTCCATCCTCCTGTGCCATTCCCACAATGCCAATGCTGGATTTGATATCTCCTCCATTCCCCACTGTCAGACCAGATTCAACCCCCTGAGGATGGATGTCCCTCATGGGGAGGGAAAAGTTTGCCACAGGCTCAACACCAGGGGGTTTCCCCATCATCCATCCTCCAGGATAAACCTCTCCCAGGCCACCATCTCCGAAAGCTGCATTGATCACAGACAGGTCTCCTGTCTTCAAGGCCAGCTTTACCAGCAGCCAGTGGTGATGGTTTGTCCAGCTGTCCTCCAAACATCCTTTGGATTGCAGGAGTGATGAGCTGTTCCCATTTTTGGGATCTGCTGTGGTTCTTTCCCCTGACAGGGACTCCTCATCTCCCGAAATTCCTGAACTCTGCTCAGCTTGGGAGCTCTCTCCAGAGATCTCATCATCACCAGGTGCTGCAGCACTGCAGGTTGTCTCCAGGAATCCCTGCCAGATCTCTGTGGACTTGGGATGGAGCAGGCTGTAATAAACCACCAGAGCTGTGGCACCTGGAAAAGAGCAGAAAGGCGTCAAGGGATGAGTCCCAGCAGCATTTGGGTGAGATGTGGAGAAGAGGCCAGACCTCACTGCCACCTCTAGATCAGCAAGCCCTTTGCAGAGCAGCTGCTGGACATCAAGTGCCTTCTATTGGTACAGACATCAGGTTCCTTCCTACTTCTATCCTAAACTCATCCAAGGCCAAAAGAATTGCTCCTTTTCCAGCCCAAATACACCCTTTCTGGATCATTACTGATCCACATGCAGCTGGTCTGGGGAGAAGCACAAAGCCCAGCACAGGCAGGCATTACACCTTCCCTCTGCTCCCATCCCAGTGGGAAAACATGAGCCTGGTTGGCAGAGAGATGCTTTGAGGTCACCTCTGCTCTGGAGACAGGCTGGGAGAGAGAGCTGGGGGTGTTCAGCCTGGAGAAGAGAAGGATCCAGGGAAACCTGACAGACCCTTCCAGTGCCTAAAGGGGCTCCAAGAGAGCTGGAGAGGGACTTTGGACAAGGGCCTGGAGTGACAGGACAAGGGGGAAGGGCTTAAAATGAAAGCTGGAAAAAATAAAGCAAATAGTCTGTCTGATGCATGAAAAATAGCTGACGATGCTCATTTACTCAAATTACTCTCAAAATGTGCAATCCAGGCTCTAAAACTGCCAGATCTTACCTATTACAGACCCTGACAGAACAGCTCCAGTCACGCCCAGGCTGCTCCTCAGCTCTGCCTGCAGGAACTGGGTGGCCAACAGCAGCAGGAGCGTGTTCTCCATCAGCATTATCTGCAGAGCAGAGGGGAGAGAGTTGTCACCTTTATCCTTCTGATGGCTTTAGCTATGCTTCTGATGACACAAAACACCCAGCTTCTAATTTTCATAGATTCATAGAATTATGGCATCGTTTGGGTTGGAAGGGACCTTAAAGATCATTTCATTCTAACCCCCTGGCATGGGCAGGGACACCTTCCACTAGATCAGGTTGCTCAGAGCCCCCTCTAACCTGTTTTATTTCATACCTAACTTAGCACTTAAAACACAAAAGTTGTTGAACTTAGCTTTCTGCAAGGTGTCCATGTTTTTTTTACCATGAAAAATAACTCTGACATTGTATGGCTGCCTCTAAGGAAATGAAGCCAGAACTGAAGGTGCATCCACTTTGGTGACCATGTGGCTTTGTCTGGGCACAGTAAATGCTGACTTTTTTTCAAGTGATGATGTTAGAGATGAGAATGGAGAGTGTGAAGCTTCTCCCCAGCATATGCATCCACGTGGATTCCCGAATATTCTGGGTACTTACTGCATAAAATACAGACACCCTGGTCTTGGAGGGACCGGGTCGGACATTGATGTAGCAGAAGATGTACACGGCCCCCACCAGGCAATTAAACAGCCTCCAGTGGCACGCCTGGGCCACAATGTCTGTCTGCTGGCCCACCAGCCAGAAGGACATGAGCAACCAGTGGACACCTGCAAGGAGAAGGGTCTGTCTGGGCAAAGCCATTGCTGGGGGAGGCTGCAAACAGCTCTAGCACCAGGAGCATCACAGGGTTGACCTCAGGGTGGGGTGTGGGGAAAAAGGATCTCGGGTCTTACCTGCCACAGCGAAAACCCAAAAGGAATAGAGCCTGGCAAAGAGCACCAGGGCCAGGACCCTGGTCCCCAGCATCCCTGTCCTCCACAGCAGCAGGCAGAGCATGGCCATGGCTGGCAGGCTGAGGTGACCAGGCTTCAGCAAGCAGGTGAAGTGGCTGTAGGAGACCAAAGCCCAGGCGAGGGAGAGCAGGGACAGCCCCGCGCTGACACCTGCACAGGGACAGGGGCAGTCAGGGCTCTGAAGGATGCTCAGCTGCACTGTAGGGCCATATCTCAATGTCAAGGAGCTGTTGGTAGCACAGCACCCCAGTACAAGCCAGACACCCCATGGTCCTGCCAACTACATCATGGAATCATGGGATCACAGAATGGTATGGAATGGAAGGGACCTTAGAGACCATCTAGTCCAACCACCCCGCAATGAGCAGGGACAGCTTCCACTAGATCAGGTTGCTCAGAGCCCTGTCCAACCTGGCCTTGAATGTTTCCAGGGATGGAATTGGAGTATTTCAATTAATTTCTGCTAAATCTGATCTCCTCTGTGCATTCAGCATCTGCCTGTGGAAATCCTCGGACCACTCTCTCCCACAGGAAGGTCTCTGCAGCCCCAGGGCAGGTCCATCCTGGTCACCGCCATTGGACCACAGATGGACACCAACAGAGTGTGACCTTGCACACACTGTGACTTCACACCCCAAATTCTCCCTTTGCACACCTGAAAGGTCATCTTTCCTGCAAAAGAGCCCCAAACCCCTAAATGCTCAGCACTGCAGTGTGAATAGGGCTGGACAATTAACAGGAACATGCTGGGCTCACATCCAGCCGGGACACTGTGCATAGATACTGCTTGTATGGGGGACTACTATTTGCCAGAAGCATTGGGTGGCTCAAAACTCCTCTAAGGTTCAGCCACAGCAGATCTTGCAGACACATTTGTTCCTGCTGCTTTGCATTGAGGCTTCCCAGTCCCTTTGCAGTGCTCTCCTTCATCCAGAGCCTGCCCTGTGCCCTGCCAGGTGGGCACAGGCATCCCTCACCCCAACGCATCAAACCTAAACAACTCAAAGCATCCCACTGGGAACTCCTGGCTCACCAGGGATGAAGCCAGCTGGGTCAACAGCCAGGACGACGTAGGCCTGCAGCAGGAGGTGAGGGAGGGTCTGCAGCAGGGCTTCCAGGAGCTGCAGCACACACACGTCCCCGAGCCGTGTCAGCACCTCCCCGGCACGGGCAGTGCCGCCCATCTCCGCCGCCATCCGCAAAACATCCCAGTACCTGCAAGAATCACCATGGTGGGATGTCCATCCTGGTTTGGGGGAGTTTGGGACTGCACCCAGGTTTGTGGGGGTTGGATGGGTCACGGGGAGCATCTCTCACCGCTTCCAGAGGCCCAGCTGCAGGAGGTGGAGCACCAGGAGCCAGCAGCCAGGCTGGTGTCCGTCTGCCCGGAACCAGAGGATGCTGAGGAGCTGAGCGGCATAGCCGGGCACCACACAGGCAATGCTCAGCCCAAACCAGCCCAGCTGCCCACGGACAAGGTAGTGGATGATGGCACAGAGCCCTGGAGAGGGGCAGAGAGACGGTGCTGACTGATGGATGCCAAAGCTACACAGCCCAGCAATTCCCATAATCATGGAATCCTGGAAAAGTTTGGGTTGGAAGGAACCTTAAAGCTCATCTCCTTCCAAATCCCTTGCCATGGGCAGGGACACCTTCCACTATCCCAGATTACTCCAAGCCCCGTTCAACCTGGCCCTGGACACTTCCAGGGATAGAGCAGCCACAGCTTCTCCGGGAATTCCATCCCAGCCCCTCCCCACCCTCACAGGAAAAAACTTCTCCCTAGTATCCAATCCAACCCTACTCCCTTTCAGTTTAAAGCCATTCCCGCCACAATTCCCCCGCCCAGCCGCCGAGGGGGTTCCCAGCCCTTGTCCCACTCTTATCTCCAGCTGCCGGATCCCTGCGGCTTGTCAGCTGCGGCACAGCCATCGCCACCGAGAGGCCCGGCCCCAAGAAGGGCTCTGATAAAAACCTCAGGCTCCCAAACATATAAATAAATAAATGAAAAGTGGAAAAATACGAACTTTTTCATATTAACCCCCCCCGCGGAACGGCGGGGTCCGCAGGGATGCTGAACCGCGCATCTCCCCTCCGCCGGCTCGCACGGGTGACCCTTCCCTCCCCGGTCCCCGGGAATGAGTGGAGACCTCGGGGATGGCCGTAAAGGGGCTGCTGCCACCTTCCCACGCGTGTTCCCCCCCGCTCCGCGGGAGCACAGCCCTCCCACAGCCCTGAGCATCCTGCGCGCATCCTGCGCGCTCACTCACTCGCCCCGCGCTCCGCCGCCAGCAGCGCCAGGCTGAGCCCCGGGATGGCCCCGCGCATCCTGCGGAGGAGGAGGAGGAGAGGGAGGAGGAGGAGGAAGGAAGGAGGAGGGGAAGGAGAAAGAGGAGGAGTAGGAGAAGGAGGAGGAAGAGGAGGAGGAGGAGGAGGAGGAAGAAGGAGCCCCTGGGGCCGGTCCCGCCCCACCCGCCCTTATTCGGCCCCACCGGGCACCTCCCCCAGTGCCCCCCCATCAGTGCCGGGGTGTGACGTCACGGTGCTTACGTCACACCTCGGGGTCTTGCGGTCGATGGGGTTGCACCAGCCTGAGACCCTTGGGGCGACTGTGCCCTGGCACAAGCCCACCCCGATGTCCCCGAATTTCCTCTGGACTGGTACAAGCCCACTCCGATGTCCCCGTATTTCCTCTGGACTGGTACAAGCCCACCCCGATGTCCCCGAATTTCCTCTGGACTGGTACAAGCCCACCCTGATGTCCCCTAAGTTGTTGTGCCCTGGCACAAGCCCATCCCGATGTCCTCCAGGTTTTTGTGCCCTGGCACAAGCCCATCCCGATGTCCTCCAGGTTTTTGTGCCCTGGCACAAGCCCACCCCGATGTCCCCTGGGTTTTTGTGCCCTGGCACAAGCCCGCCCCGATGTCTCCTGTGCGATGCCCGCACTGTCCCTGCGCCGCAGGGATGAGCACTAGGTGGCAGCCGGGACATGGCAGTGCACCGAACCATAAACTAATCCGGTTGTTTTTCCCTCCCCCGACCCCAAAGACAAAACCTTGGTGAAATGGGATCCCAACCGTCAGTGGCTCCAGGGGCCCTTGTGTGTGCAGAGCGCATCCCATCTGCTTGTTGTTGCAATTCCCAGCCCCGCAGCCACCATTCCTGATGATTTCTAGAAAATAAATCCCCAACAGGTCGCTACAGGAAAAGCCACAAAGAGGGGTTTAATTAGGTCTAAGTATCATCAAAGGTTTTGTCATTGCTTTTGCAAAATCCCAAAGTTTTATACATCAGCTGGGCTGTCGGATGGATGTGTGTTCAGAGGCTTTCCTACATTTATTGTTGTTTTTTAAATTTTTATCGATTGTTTTTGGAACTCTGAGTGCAAAGCCCACAGTCTGATGCTTAACAGCAGCCACCAAACCACTCAGGGATGTTCTTGCCTGGTTGTCCCACCTTGTCAGAGCATCCCCCAGGCCTCTGTTGGTCTCCAGCACTGCTTTTTACCAAGAACTTGGCATCTTTGCAGCCTCAGCTCTGGTGGCTGGATTTGGGGGTCAGTGGGTTAACGTTGTCACGGGTGAAAGGGACAGTCCACTGCTCCTCCTGTCTCACTGCCATGTCTATATTCATGTTTCATTAACTAACAATGTTGAGCTGTTGGGACCAACCAGCTCCAGAGAAGCGTTTTAATGAAGCCTGGGGTGTAATTAGGGATCTGGAGCCAAGTGAAGTTCAGCCTTGGTTGTCTCTGAGCCTTGTCCTCCACAGTAGCAAATAACATGGATGCCAAATGGTCCATTCCTGAAAAACCCTTTTTTTTGCATGCAAAGCACAACTCAGCCTCTAATCAGCACCAAAACCTTTTCCAGAGCTGAGGGTGGAATATTGAAGAACCATCTTTTTTTTGCAAATCCAGCAGTGAGGAAGCTGGAAGGATCTAGACAGGCACAACATGGTGTGATCCTTCTTGTCCCCCACAGGAGACATCTGAGAATCAAATTGTCTCATCCCCTCTGCCCTTCATCATCATTATTCCTGGGAAAAAACCCACCCCAAGGTGTCTCAGCTGTCTTTTCTCAACCTCTCCTCCTGCCCAAAGGTTGTGCTCCAAGGTGGGAATAAATTTCTGTGCCACATAAATTGTGCCATTATCATCCCGAAACAATGGCAAGCGGAGAAGGACAAAGCCAGAAGGCCTTCCAGAAGATATTCCCAGAGCTAGCCACCCTCCCCAGTTTCACTGCCAGCTCCCAGTTGCTCTGGCTGCCTCCCAGCCACTGGTTTGGCTGTGCTTTTCTCTGCTGGATTTCAGTGTTCAGGAGCCTCTTTGGATTAAAAACCCCTCAGGTCTCCAACAAAGGGACATTTTGGAGAAGAGAAACTCTGGTGAGACCTTAGAGCCCCTTCCAATACCTAAAGGGCCTCCAGGAGAACTGGAGAGGGACTTTGGACAAGGGCATGGAGTGACAGAACAAGGGGAAATGGCTTTAAACTGAAAGAGAGTAGATTTAGATTGGATATTGGAAAGAAATTCTTGGCTGTGGGGATGGTGAGGTTCTGGCACAGGTTGTCCAGAGAAGCTGTGGCTGCCCCATCCCATGAAGTGTTCAAGGTCAAGGTTGGATGAGGCTTGGAGCAGCCTGGGATAGTGGAAGGTGTCTCATCAGCCATCTGTGCTGCTTTTGGTGTAGGAGCTTCCCCAGGCACAGTGACATTTTTGTACAGCACCAAGCCGAAGGAACAAAAGTCATTAATAATAATAATCAAGCTCTCCAAGCCCAAAGATTCTATTGAAAACTTAATCATTCCTCCCATCTATTGGTTTGAAAGTCCTTTGTACCTGTGAACTGAGGCTTGAACTGGCCCCAAGGGGTATCCAGGCAAACACAAGGAACCTGCTGCTGTAATTAAGCTGCAATCTTCTGCCTGGATTAATTTTAACACCTTTAGCTCAGGAATAAGAAATCATAATAGCAAAAAGCAGCTACTTTGTGGTATACCAGAAAGTTGAAGTGACTGTCACAGGGCTGGTTTTCAGGAATAATAAATGGGACTCCTCGGTGGTTGCATAATCATTTGCAATTAGGAAATCAAGTGTTTTACAGAGTAGGCAAGAATTGCTGCTTGATTTGCGCTGATGAAGAAACTAAGGCACAGAATGGGGAGGTGTCAGCACAGTCATTGACTCCTGGACAAATGCCTGGGGAAGGAGAAAGATCTTGGGAGTCATGCTCTGACATCCTAAATTCCTTATTCCTTTTGAAAATAAATGCAGGCTTCATTAGTGAAATTGCATGGAAAATCATTCAGAACTGTGACCAGCAAGTGGGGGCAATTGGTCCTGTGGTGCAGAGCATGATTGCTGGCCACCACACTCCAGAAATCTGATTAGCCATAGTCGTGGCTACCATGGGTCAGGCATGGAAAAATCTCTTCTACACAGAACTCAGGAAAACTCACCCCACGGGTAGTTCCATCCAAGTTGTTTATGGAATCTGGTCCAGCCCCATACACACCCGACCTCTGCTTGAAGACCTTTGTGTGCTCTCCCTGTGGTCAGGCTGAATTCATAACTCATCACTCGTGGAATCATGGAATGGTTTGGGTTGGAAAGGACTTTAAAGCTCATCTCGTTCCAACCCCATGCCATGGTCAAGGACACCTTCCACTATCCCAAGTTGCTCCAAGCTCCGTCCAGCCTGGCCTTGGACACTTCCAGGGATGGGGCTTCTCTGGGCAACCTCTGCCAGGGCTTCACCACTCTCACAGACAAGAAGGTCTTCCCAATATCCCACCTAACCCTGGCCTCTGGCACTGGGAAGCCATTCCCTGTGTCCTGTCTCTCCATCCCTTGTCCCAAGTCCCTCTCCAGCTCTCCTGGAGCCCCTTTAGGCACTGGAAGGGGCTCTCAGGTCTTCCTGGATCCTTCTCTTCTCCAGGTGAACCCCCCCAGCTCTCCCAGCCTGTCTCCAGAGCAGAGGGGCTCCAGCCCTGGAGCATCTCCATGGTCCCTTCTAGATTTGCTCCAGCAGTTCCATGTCCTTCTTACACTGGGAGCCCCAGGGCTGGACTGAGCACTTCAGATGAGCTGCCTACATGTGACACCACACAGACCCAGCTGTCCCTCACATGCTTTGCCGTTTCTGCCCAGGTTTTCTGCCACACACCCTGTCTGCAAGTACTTCACAACACATTAGAGAAGGGTTTCAGCAAATAGTCCCTCTTTGATGGACTCAGGGATCAGCTCACATCTTCTGCAGATCATTCCCTTGCTTGAGCAGTTCTGAGGGGTGATTGTGGATGATGGCAGGAGATGCAGAGATCAGATTTTTATTGCTGCAGGGTGATGATTGTTAGAACAACTAGTCCTGGCACCCACAAGGACATTTGTCTTCCTGGATTAGGTGCAAAGGACCTAATTCCAAAACTGTTCCTGAAAGCTGCTCTGCAAAAGTGATCACAGTATAATTAGGTTTAATCACCTTGTGAGACCAAATACATTCAACATGTGAATATTGAAACAAAAAAAAGCAAAAATAAGGAAAGAAAAACACCAAAAGGAGCAGTCCAGGGAAACAAGAAGCCTGCTGGCAGCCTGAAATCTTTTATAAAGGCTGTTCTAGAAACCTCCGTGAAGTATTTGCTTGGACTGGGAAAGAAAACAAAGGAATCTAAGAAAAATCCCTGCAGGGCACGAAGGGGCGGGTCAAGGGAGGCTCTGGCAGGGATGAGCTCAGCGGTGCTCAAACAGCTGGCAGAGGAGCAACTCCCAAGGAACGGGGCAGATTCAAGCAGGAAAGAGGGACAAAAGGAAGGTGAAGGTCCCTTTGCAACAGGCACCTGAATTTATAGAAATGTCTGTAAATGCATGGAAAGCAGGAAGCCTTTGGAGGAATCCTGGATGAGAAATGAGTAGGGGGACACTTAGGAATATGGTGCTGTAGCTCAGTGCACTCTTCTGGCCATGGCAAGAGAGTAAAGGCTATAATGAAACTAAAATTGCCGAGCATGGGGTGTAATAATATCCATAAATAGATGTGATCTAAAATATCTTACCTACGGTGCAGGTCCTAAAAATATTTTGGTGCAAAAGTTTAAAAAAACCAAGTCACTTTTTCCTTGTTTCTTTTTTCACTCCTATTAGATTTCTGTGTTGCTCTTTCACTTTTCCCCCAACCATTCCCTACTGCAGATCTTTTCCATGGATATAGAAGGGTCCAAACTTTCCCTTCCAACGACAGAAATGATGTAACATTAATGACAGCTCATTAACCCTCTTCCTGAATTTCCAAAGAAGAACTAATTTCGTATTTAAGGAAGATTTGTGAGCTTTTTAACCTAATTCCAGCTGATGATTATTTTTCTTTAATGGTGATATATTGTTCACATTTGTAAGGAATTAATATGAAACCTTTGAAAACAGACAGAGGCAGCACTTTGCCACTAGAGAGTTGCAGGCATTTAAGGGGAAATTCCTGCTGGGATTTGTTTGGTAAATGACATAACTGGCTAGTTCATTAGTAACACTCAGATGCACATGGCTATCCTCATCAAAATCTGAAACCCAGCACTGCAGAAGGCTAAATTAATACTTAGAGCTAGAAAACATTCTGTAGGTCTCAAATACTGGTTGACACTTTATGAAAATATAATTTATTTTTTTTCTACCTTCAGGTTTGTAATTTTCTTTCAAGCCACATTCACCAAAATTGTGAGTGTAGGGTATCCTTTGGAAGATTCAAGCTCTGTGGGCATGGGAGCGGACACCAGCTGGGTAAATCCCACCAGACCCCACTATATACCATTTCTCTGAGGGTTCCCATCATACAACACCAGCTTCCAAGGGAGCTGTGGAAAATCACCACCCAGGAGCAAGACAGCCTGCATGGCTGGTTATATCATGCTGAAGAGCAGATGCCACCAAGCCTCAGCTTGCCAGAAGACAATATATGGCCTAGAGACCCCAAGTGAGCTGCTGTGGCCCAAGGGTTGCTCAAAGGGAGGTGGCCCAAGGTGGTCTGAGCGGCTCAACCCATTTCCCAAGACGATGCTGCAACATTTTGAAAGCCATAACTCGGTTCCTCATAGGAGGATCGCAACAAAGAGCATTCATTGTGTCTCCCCAAAGCTCCCCAAAGTCGCAGGGACTGTGTGATTGGCCGCCAGAAGGCTGTGGAGATCAACCATCCTTCACCACCCTCCAGGAACAGCCCAAAGCCACGCTCTGCTCCTTCATCTTCCTGCATCTGGGTGGCTGACACTGATCCAAGGACTGCTCCGACCCAGAGCCTCCTCCTGCCTGGTAACAACCAAAATCTTCTCATTATTCAGCCTCTCCTAAAAAGTTTTGTTCTTCTTAAATGGGCTGGAGACTTTATATCTTTCACTTTTAGCTGCATTTTGCTGTGTTAGCCTTAACTGTGCAGTGACTCCAGTCCGACACAACTCAATTCTAGAGGTTTCAAATACTGATAAGGGAAAAGAGGGTTTGTTGGCTGCAGGAAAACTTTATCCTGGAAATCATGTAATCCTTGAGGTGAAGGAAAAACAACAGCTGAGAATAAGGAGAACCTGGATTTTGATTTAATTGTGAAGGAACTTTTATTAGAAAAATTTGAGAACACACACTGGGTTTTTCTGTGTAAATATAGCAAGAATTGTCTTATTTTTCTATCTGAATTCACAGCTTTAACCTCCAGAAGGCAAATAAAGTTTATTACAATGCATTGCAAGGTATCAAGAAATCAAGGACAAATAGCTGGTTACTTAATGCATTAATCAAAAGGGGGTTTTAAATAATATTTTCTGTGTGGGAGTTTCTTTCTGTGCCATCATGCTATGTGTGCTCCAGGGAAACCTTGGGACAGTGGACATAATAAAATGTGTAACCCCTCTTCTAGATAACTTCGAGGTCTTAAAGAACGTTTCTGTGTATCACTACTCACCCCACAATGACTGTGGAGGGACAACCCTCTCACTGCACTCTTGGTCTCCTTTCTCTGTAGTGACCTGAGTTGGCAGCCCACACCCTGCCATGAAAATCCTTCCTTTTCTCTTTGTTCTGCTCTTCGTGGCATTTCATGGAGCTTCAGGTAAGGTGCAAATTAAGATGGGGGGCTATAGAGAAGGAGATGCTGGTGCCTTACAAAGGCCTTCTGTCTCCTTTGGGATGTGCCCAAGATGCCTCCTAAAAAGAATCTTCATACATACCATCAAAACTTGTTGGCAGATTACAGATGATACATGGAATTAGCAGGCAAACACTCCAACCATCATTTCAGTGCCTTTGCTACTCCTCTGGAAATCCAGAGATGAAAGCATGAGGGGAACCCCCAAAATTAGCATTCAGCACCAGCATTTTCCCCATTAAAGGTTGGAGGCTTGTACTTAAATCACCTTGTTTCAGAGTCACCCTACGACAAACAAATCAAATTGTAATTGAATATTTTTAAGCCACACAGCAAATAAAAGGAATCTGGTCTCATACTCTCCAAATATTGTTTGCTTCAGGAATTTTTTCTTGGAGTGAGGAGGCAGAAGATGATGAGTTAGGATTGAAATGCTACTGGTAACATCTCCTTAGTGAAGAAGCCTGTGCAACCATAAATGGTGGTGTAAGGCTGTGCCTGTTGGGGGGATGCAAAGGAGTTTGGAAACCCAAACCCACCCTGTTATCCAGCAAAAGGGTTGGTTTATGTTTTAACACGACCCCCCAAAAATGGCATAACTACAGTGCAAGGCACTCTGTGCATGAACAAGAGCTGGTGGAGTTTTGGGGTTGATTTCTGTGGGAACAGGGTGGAAAGTGTCCTCTGGGGGAGCAAGGATGGGAGAAGACTGTGATGGATTGCAGAAGAGCAGAAACATGGGAGAAGTATCATCTCTATCCCTGGAGGGATTTCAAAGATGTGTAGATGTGGCACTTGAGGACAGGGGTTAGTGGTGGGCTCGGCAGTGGTGGGGGAATGGTTAGACTCAATGATCTTAGAGGGCTTTTCCAAACTAAATGATTCCATGATTCTCTGATTCCATATGCTTGTCTGATCATATTCTTACCTGGGCCTCTGCTTATGGCAGTTCTCACAGGCAGGACACTGGGTACAGTATTCCTTTGGTCTGTTTTATGTCTTTATTTAACACACAGATACACACAGTGCATGTTTGGGCTGTTTACAGTAGAAATTTTCTTCTGGTTATATAAAGCAAGAAATTTATCTGGAAAACAGTGTTTCTGTGAGCTCTGCAGTGTCCCACAGACAGATAAATTAGCACCAGAATTGTTTTATTCAGCCTTCTCTTTTATTTCTGCCTTGGATTTTCTGGGTACTGCTGGGCGTGCATGCACCAATCCACTCACATGCTGGGAATCTAACACAACAGAGATGTGCTGAATCCACTGTAAATGTGCAAATATCCATTATCTGTTTTCTGGAACAAGCTGTCCTCCCTCTGAATATGCCGGACTTAGCGTTGTTCCATGAATGAGCTGTGAAACTGGAATTAATTGGTTCATGTGCAGTAAGTCAGGTACATCCAGGACACATCAGCTGCCAGGCTACATGTCTATTAATCAACCAAACAGGGCCAGGCAACATGCTGCCTAATTAGCAGTCTGCTCCCTGGGATCGTTTTGATCCCTGACAACTAGCACTGCCATGGATAAAACTGTCCTGGGAACAGCACAGGCTGGTGGCCGTTCCCAAAGGGCAGTTTGCATGTGGATATCCTGTTTTTAACAGGGAAGACAGCTTAGCCATGTAGGCAAGAGCAATGCCAGGCTGCTCAGCCTCAGACCCAGAGGGCAAAGCCTGGTGTGGTGTGTTTAGGAGCACAGAAGTGCTGTTCTGCATGGATTGATGGAGTTACCCATGTATGGACACCATGTATGGACCTGCTTTGAGACATAGATGAAATAGACAGGGAGGGAAACAGGCCAAATCTGTAGAACCATGGAGTAATGGAATGGGTTGGGTTGGAAGGGACCTTAAAGATCATCTCATTCCAACACCCTGCTATGGGTAGGGACACCTTCCACTATCTCACATTGCTCCAAGCACCATCCAACCTGCCTTGAACACTCCTGGGGATGGAGCATCCACAGCTTCTCTGGGCAGCCTGTGCCAGTGCCTCTCCACCCTCACAGGGAAGAATTTCCTACTGATATCTAATCTAAATCTCTCCTCTTTTAGCTTAAAAACATCCCCCTTGTCCTATCACTATCTGTTCTTATTAAAAGTCTAACCCTCCTAAATTGTGACCTACAAGACTCTAAGACCTGCTAAGCGCCCACTTACTGCCTTCTCTCAGGTCGATGGTGTCCATCCCTAAAATCTGAGTTCTTAAGGGATTCCTGGACTTGGAGACACAGTTCTTACATTAGGAAAAAAAGAGCATTTGCTTGGTTGTTCTGCCCACAGACCTCCTCCTCTGAGGGTTGCATTAAGACTGTGTTTGGGCAGAGAGGTGTGGCACGGTGTCAGCTCACAGGAATTTAGCAAAATGCAAAACCCTGCCAGAAACTGCTGTCTCCTGGTTTTGTTTGTTTGGGCTTTTCGTTTGTTTTTTTTAAGGTAGAAGCTTTGCAAGACCCATAAAACCTTACATGGAATGTGGATATCGTGGGACTTTCTGCCACCGTGGGAAATGCCCTCGTGGCAACGCTTACCTGGGGCGATGTCGTCTTGGGTATAATTGCTGTAGATGGTAAGTTTGGGATTTAACTGGGGCATAGATGGCTCTCCAGATTTTAAGTTGAGCCCCGAGTAAGATTTTCCCCATGATCATAATTCTGAAATATCCTTTCCTTTGTGTAGGTTGTAGTGTGGTTATTTGTGGAGAATCTCCGGGGAACGATCGCTTTTGGCATCGTTGGATTCAGGGACTTGTTGTACCAGTCATCAAGGATTTGTCATTCTTCTTTCAATAAAAGCAAGATCTGGGAATGTTACGTGGCTGCTGTATGTGGTGTTGTCATTCCTTTCTCTAGAAGTCTTATTTCCATTTAGAATTTTACACAAGAATTCTGAGATTTAAGGCTAAACTTACCAGGAAAACCTACTTTACCAAAATATTTTCCACTCTTGCATTGCTGATTGAGTGAATACTGGCATGTTCTCCACACATGTCTGATAGGAAACCTCTGCCATGACTAAACTGGGATCAGACACCGTTTCCACAGGGAGCACAAAAGTATTCTCCAATGTGATGCTTCATAGCACCTCTGCTCCCAAAACTTTCAGTTCCCACTCCTGGTCCAGAGCTTTCAGACCTGGGAACAGCATCTTCTATCATTATAGGAACTGAAGACACACTTAGATTCAGAATAAACCTGCACATTTATATCAGCTGCAGCTGCAAATCAGGAGATCTGAGCTAGACCTATGACATTGCTTGAGACAATTAGACAATGTGTACAAGAGGCCAATATCCCTGTGACTTTGGTCATTTCTCTTCTAAGAGGTTCACCGTGTCCTGCTCTGGACCGTAACAGAAAACTCAGTAGGTGCAGGTTGCTCAGTGAGCTCCTGTCCCTGCCCCTGCTCCTGCACAATCAGAAGCATCCTCGTGCAGACAAGGGCTCCTATAGGTTGGACTTGATGATCTCAGAGGTCTTTTCCAATGTAATCGATTCCATGATCCTTGTGGCCCAGAGAAGCTGTGGCTGTCCCATCCCTGGAAGTGTCCAAGGCCAGGTTGGACAGGGCTTGGAGCAACCTGGGATAGAGGAACATATCCCTGCTCATAGCAGGGGGTTGGAACTGGATGATCCTTCAAGTTTCTTCCCACCCAAACCATTCTGTGATTGTATGAAGGTAAGAGAAGCAATTGTTGGCTTTTTAAGGTAAACAACCAGCCCAAGTGCCTATGTGCAAAGAACTGACTTGAAGCCCTGAGCTCCCCATTTGTTGCAGAGGATCTGCCCTCCCTTCACAGAATCACAGACTCACAGAATCACAGAATTTTTAGGGTTGGAAGGGACCCCTGGAGATCATCCAGTCCAATCCCCCTGCCAAGGCAGGGTCACCTGGAGCAGGTGACACATGAACACATCCAGGTGGGTTTGGAATATCTCCAGAGAGGGAGACTCCACATGCTCCCTGAGCAGACTGGTCCAGTGCTCTGCCACCCTCAGTGGAAAGAAGTTCCTCCTCATGTTGAGGTGGAACTTCTTGTGTTTTAGTTCATGGCCGCTTCTGCTCATCCTGTCCCTGGGCACTACCAAAAATGGTCTGGCACCACCCTCCTGTCACCTGCCTTTGAGATATTTTTATGTATTGATGAGATCCCTTCTCAGTCCTCTTTTCTCCAGCCTAAGCAGGCCCAGCTCTTGCAGGCTCTGGGCAGAGAGCTAGATGTATCTGAGAGCGTCTGGGCAGATGTTTCTGCCACCATTGAAACCACAGCCTTGTGAGGGGCAGGAAACTGGGCCAACGGCCACCTCCCAGGGATTGCCCTGGATGGAAACCTGAGGAAGTTGCCAAGTGGAACCAAACCAGCAATTTACAGTTTTATGTCCTAAGAAGTTTTGCACAATCCACGGAAGGTGAGTGCATCTTTCACAAAGTGGAATGGCACAAGATGTTTTGCTCAAGAACTGAGGACTTGCAGAAGGGGTTCAGCCCTTGTTATTTTAGATTCAGCTCTGGAGACAGTGTCTGGAGCCACCATCATGCAGAATACAGTCTCATCACGCTTTATGTCCCCACCACAAATAGCTGCCCTTGCCTTTATGACTTGGGAATGGCCTCAAGAACCAGCTTAGAGTGAAATGCAGGCTGAAACCTCACCCCTAGGATCCATACTGCACATCTGATCCCTGCCTCTTATCCCAATTCCATTGCCCCAGCACTCTGTACATGTTCAAATTCATAGAGTCATAGAACCATAAAATGGTTTGGGTCAGAAGGGACTTTAAAATCATCTAGATCCATCCCCCTGCCATGGGCAGGGACACATTCTACTATCCCAGGTTGCTCCAAGCCCCATCCTACCTGGCCTTGAACACTCTCAGGGATGGGGCAGCCCAGCTTCTCTGGGAAACCTGTTCCAAATTCATCTCGCAGCTCTTCCCAAAAGGTTAAGATGCTGCTGAGGACAAAATAGAAAATACCAGGCAGAGAGCATCAGAATTGATGGAGTGGGACTGGCCATGCCACAGCCAGAGGCAAGGGTGTGCAGCAGCTAAAGCTCATTTTAGACACACATCAAGCCCTTGATGAAACAACTGGTCACACAGAATCATAGTTTGTGCCACTAGGATTCAACTAATTGAAATTAATCATAGAATATCCTGAGTTGGAAGGGGCCCACAAGGATCACCAAGTCCAAATCCTGACAATGGTGCTGCTGTCAGTCTTTTAGCACAGCCCCTCTCTCTTTGTGCGTGTCTGAAAGAGGACATCGTTTCATGGAAAAAAGGTGTGAAAAACAAGAGATCTGCTCACCCCAGTGCCTGAACATCCCTCTTTGAACATGTGAGGGTGGTGAGGCCCTGGCACAGATTGCCCAGAGAAGCTGTGGCTGCCCCATCCCTGAAAGTGTTCAGGATCCAGTGGGACAGGGCTTGGAGCAGCCTGGTCTAGTGGAAGGTGTCCCTGCCTATGGCACGGGGGTTGGAACTGGATGACCTTTAAGGTCCCTTCCAACCCAAACGACTCTGTGACAAATGTGGATCAGGACAGGGAGTTGTGAGCTCAGCCTGACCTCAGGATGTGCCCACATGAGGGTTCAGGGAGGGATTGGGTGTGATTGTGGCAGGACCAGTCCCCCTAGACAGCTCAGGTGCAATACCCAGGGATAAGACTGAGATGGTTGGCCTCAGGAACAGGCTGGTTTAGTGATGGCTTGCAGGAGTCCAAAATGTCAGGGGAGATGACCAACTTTCAGTGTCCTTGTAATTACAGTATCCAGAAATAACATTTCCTTAGAAGTAGACTGTGGAATTAATAGTTTTCTTGTTTCAGGATGGATGGATAGATGATAAGCCTGTATTGTGGTAAAGTCCTGGACCAACCTTCTGGGTCCATGGCTCCTCTGCTTCTTCCAAACATGTGGCATCTGTCATCCACCATTCCTGAAGTACCTGGATCACACAGGCATATTGACAGGATGGAACAAGGAAAAGTTCAGCTTCCTACCTCCACTGCCAAAATCCCCAGCTCCTGGTAGCTGGGAGGATCCTGAGTACTCTTCCAAACATTGGAGAAGGCAATCTAAAACTCAGGCATGCAGCACAGACCCCTCTGGACAGGCAAGGACTGTCACTTTTCCTGGTGGCAGCCAGAAAAAGGGAAGAGGCCTTGCTCCAATTTTTTATATGTGCTGAGCTGTCACAGCATCAGAGCCACAGGAGGCAGTGGGCTGGGAGCAGCTGCATCCAGTGGTCAAGCTCCTTACAGAGCTTCATTCAGATTGCAATTTACATCTTTGTGCTTTTTAACACAGGCACCAGCTCAGTTTTGGGGTGGTGGAGGGGAAATAAGAAGCTGTTCTGCGTGCTCTGACTACCATGACAGAGCGGTAGTGATCCTCCCTGAAGACAGACCTGCAAATAATTTGCACAATTTCCCTCACTGGGGTGAGAAGTTGAGGCAGGAAAAAGCAGTGAAATATGGTGAGTTGTTGGTATCAGAGGTATATTCATGTATTACCCAGAGAAGCTGTGGCTGCCCCGTCCCTGGAAATGTCCAAGACCAGGTTGGACAGGGCTTGGAGCAACCTGGGCTAGTGGAAGGTGTCCCTGCCCATGGCAGGGGGCTAAACCAGATGATCTTTAAGGTCCCTTCCAACCCAAGCCATTCTGTGATTCTGTGATTCACTCAGTGAATATACACCATGCATGAGTATGTTTTTAACACATATAAACACATGCCTGATGAATCTGCAACAGGGCCAAAAACGTATACGAAGATGCACCACCAACACACTGAGAACCAGCAAAGGGTTACACGCAGCAAACCCCACAAAACAAAGCCACAATTAAAGCTTGTCCTTCATGGGGTTGCCAGTTGGACGCCGATGTCATCCCATGTGGCTTCTTCCCAGCTATTTTCAAGCGAAGCATAAAGAGCACGCTTCACGTGGGGGAAGGGGGACAGAGCTCCTTTGTGTTGTGAAAGCTGATGGCTGGCCAAGGTCTAACGAACAGGGATGCTGCGTGTCCCAAGAGGTGTCCAGCAAACCACAGCACCAAGCGGCCCTTACGCAAGGTGGGATGGCACAAGATCCTGGGCTGGAGGCTTAGGAATCCTTCTCAGAGGTGTCAGAGGAGGAAAGCTATGCTTCTTTTCCTCTGTCGGGGGAAGAAACAGGAAGAGGAGCTTTTCAGCTGGACATTTTGAGGTGTCAGCCATCCCAAGGGACACTGTGCCACACAGAGAGACCAGCTGGCTGGGACCAAACTGCTGCTGCCATCAGGAGCTGAGAGACGGGGGGAGCTCCTACCCCTTGGGCACATCCTGCCACCTGGTCATATCCCCTGCCCTCAGTTCTGCCCCTGTGCAGGTGCCACAGAGACCTCAGGAAGGGACCCTCCCATTCATCTCTGCCTCCTTTCTCTTCTCCCCAGAGCTGTGGCCCTGACGGAGACTCCCAGCCATGCGGATCCTGCCTGTCCTCTGTGCTCTGCTCCTCCTGATGCTCCAGGGAGCCACAGGTAAGAAACGTGGAGGAGGAGGTGGAGGGTTCTCCTTTCTCGGTAGTTTGTAGGGATGATTTTCCAGCTGAGCTGATGAGTCATGTGTGAGTTCTCCTGGTGGCTGTGCCATCCTCCCTGGGGTCCCTCTCACCCCATGACTTTAAGGAAAGGCTCCTGCTGCAGGTTCTGCAGTTGGGACTAGCAGTGGGACGTTGTAACAAAGCTCTCATTCTCCAGGGATGAGGTTTTGCCACCATTTCCATACCTCCTGACCCTTGCCTTTCTGAGTCAGCAACACTGGGCACAGCAGCCCTGCTGGAGAGGAGGAGGAGGGAGGAAGGCAGACCCTGCTTCCACCCTTGTAGTCCTCTCTTTATCCAGGAGGGAAGCAGCAGGCATGATGGAGAGCCTCTCCTGGAGCCTGCTGAGGGGTGATAGTGACCATCCCATCCAAGTGCCATAAATATCACCTGCAGACACCTGCTCACTGTTTGTGGCAGGGGACAGGCAGGGCTGGGCTGACACTGGCCACACAGGGACCAGGGGCTGTGCTGAAGGTCTCCTCTCCTGGTGCTCTGCAGGGCTGTCCCTGGCTCGAGGATTCCGCCAGGACTGCGAGCGCCGCGGGGGCTTCTGCTCCCACCAGTCCTGTCCTCCCGGGATTGGTCGTGTTGGCCTTTGCTCCGAGCAGGAATTCTGCTGCAGGATGTAAGTTCAGGGCTGCCCAGGGGGCTCAGGGTGCTGCCTGTGGGGGCTGCAGGTGGGGCTGTTGGAGAAATGGGGGGAATACAGAACCCAAGGGTGTGGGGGCATCCCTGAGCCCTCACTGCTGCTTTGGCTGGGATGGGCACTGGCAGACCTTTCCCCTTGCAGGCGATGGTATCCCTGATGGGTTCCTGGATCCATGGTGCCGGTCTCCAAGCAGTCCTCTGAGACCAGCCCTTGCCCTCCCTATGTGGTCTGGATGATGCTGCATGGAGGTACCAAGCATCGCTGGGAGCAACAACAGCCCTGGACAGCCAGACTGTGATCCCATGGGAATCCCTTACCCCAATGTCCCCAATACAAGGTGGTAGTTTGCAGTCCCACTGCCAAGATGTGTGTCTGTCCTTGGTGTGCATCTCTTTCTTCTGTGTGCAGGGAAGGGCAGAGCAGATGGGGTGAATTCCTGACAGACATGGACCCACAAACACCTCCCCACAACCCACCTTCTCTTCAAGCTGGCCTCAACCACACCAGCATCTCACCCATGAAGGGAGGGGGGACACACATGACATCCACAGGGACCCCAGCAACAGCCTTCTCTCTCAGCAAGGACACCCCAGCACCTCACATTTGGGGTCGGGGATGGGGGGTTGCTCTGACTTCCCAAACTTTGGTGGGGGCCTGAGGGTTGTCCATTGACTCCCAAGCTGAGTCAGAAGTCCTCGTGGGGCTGTTCTGTGGAACACACTCTGATTGGGGTCCATCCCCAGCTGTGTGGGCTCGGTGTGTGGCACCAGCGGGGTGTTGTGGGGTCCAGGGGTAGCTGCAAGGATGGGGGGAGCCATTCT
The DNA here is from genome assembly GCA_035222235.1 of Margarornis squamiger. Classification (NCBI taxonomy): domain Eukaryota; kingdom Metazoa; phylum Chordata; class Aves; order Passeriformes; family Furnariidae; genus Margarornis; species Margarornis squamiger. Next base: position 112,884,884 of record JAWWTY010000106.1, read on the forward strand.
GCTCCAGAGGAAATAGGAACTGATGGCTGTGCCATGGGGCTTCTCAGGAGCTTGGGACTGAGTTGGGGGTCAGTGCTGGGGGGGTTTCAAAGCTGGGTCTGAGCTTGGGATGCTCAGTTAGGAGCCCAGGTGGGTTGTCATTGTGGATGATCCCTGGGGAAGATCCAGGATGCTCAGCTCAAGGGGTGCCTCAGGGGTGGCCCCTGCCCTGCCATGGGCCAGTCACCATGGGGGCTGCCAGGCCAGGGGCCATCCTGCTGCTCCCCACCAGGGAACAGGGCAGACAGGGGGTGGGAGCAGAGCCTCTGCCTGGGGGTTTGGGCATCTCTGTGGGGATCAGCCAAAGGCAGACCGGGATGTCAGCTGTGGGTCCAAGTCCAGGTCTGGACCAGCAAGGCCCAGCTGTGTCTCTGGTGGGGTCCAATACAAGATCCCCAGGTCAATGCACCTCCCCTGGGCAGGGCTGGCCCCAGCCATGGCCTCCCTGCAGGGTGGAATGGAAGCCCTTTCCACACCACAGGCAGCAGGCCCTGGCTGTGCTGGTCCTGGACTGATCCCGAGCCTGGTACCAAACCTCTCAGAACCCTCACACCCATCAATGGACACCCAATCCTACTTCTATGGACTAATGCTCAGGGGATATTCCCATCATGCATCAGGGCCAGGCTGGACGGGGCTTGGAGCAACCTGGGATAGTGGAAGGTGTCCCTGCCTATGGATCTTTAAGGTCCCTTCCAACACCAACCATTTCATGATTCTATGCATCTCTCTGGTAGATGGCACCAGACTCCGTGTCCCTGACATATCCAGCCTCAAGCCCCTTTATTCTCCCCAGGATGCAATTCCCAGAGCTTCGGTCTCTCTGGGCAATGGACCAGCACTCTTGGTGTTCTCTCCCAGTGCTCTGGCTTGAAGCTTCCTAGAGGACTGCAAAACCCTGGAGACACACCAGAGACAGATTGTTTGTATGAGAAATGGTTAGAAATAAACTTTACTTGGAATACAGGACAGATTATGTTCATCAGATGTAAGGCATGGCCATGCTTACATGAGCTTGGCCACAAGACAACCCACATGGGGTGCCCTCTTTCTTCCTATCCCATGACTTGTTCTTTCATGAGCTGCTTTGATCTTTACCTTTGTGAAACATCACACAATTCCTATAAATCCACGAACTCTCTTGATCAAGTCCACATCTCCAAGGCCTAATAAGGCCCTATTCACCTTCCTTCACCAGTCTCCCTTAGTTTTCACAACTTTACACAGAGTTTTGCTTCTGTTAAATGACATTTGCAGGTTTTGTACCAAGAATGGCACTTTTAGGAGCAGTGAATTCAGACAGAATGGGGTGAGGTGTGGTCTCACCTACTTCTCCTCTGTCCACTGCTGTTTATCTTTTGTTTATCTTATCTGTTTGCGTGAGAAAGACAACCTTAAGCTTGACACTTCCCAGCATGTAAAATGCAATTCACCTTGGCAAGGATGAAGCTGTTCTTGTAATGTTAAAAGAGAAGAAAACCGAAATATTTTGTGTGTTTCTGTGTGTCACAAAGTACCAGCTCACTAAGTAAAATGACACAAAAGGAAGAGGCAAATATTTTATCTTTTTATCATGAAATCACAGAATGGTTTGGGGAGGAAGGGACCTTAAAGATCATATTGTTCCAACACCCTGCCATGAGCAGGGACACCTTCCACTATCCCAGGTTGCTTCAAGCCCTGTCCAACCTGGTCTTGGACACTTCCAGGGATGGGGCAGCCACAGCTTCTCTGGGCAACCTGTGCCAGGGCCTGCCCACTCTCACAGCAAAGACCATTTGGGACTAGTTGCTGCTGGTGTCTGCACCAACCAGGCTGCCTTGTCCCTCCCAGGCAGGTCATGCCAGACCCCAGATCCCATGTGCTGCTGTGCAGGGGGTGTCACAAGAGGTGTTGCAGGAGGATAACGGTGACGATTGCAACAGCCCCAGGAGGCACCTCAGCCTCTGCCACTGCAGCAGGGAGGGACGAGGGGCAGCCCCAGCACCCCCACACTGATGGTGACTTTCTGATTGGCCCAGGGCAGATGTGTCAGCAAGAATAAGGGAATGTCTGTGCAATCTGCAATGATATAAAATCACAGCGTTTTTGAGAAAAAAGTGCTCCTTGGACCCAAGGGCATCTGGACTCAAGCGATTCCTCTTGGGCTTGTTGTTGCCTGAACACCAAGACCTTCATCAGGCAGGTAACTGGGGGGGTCTTCTGGAAAAGGTTCAGCTTAGGTAATCAATTTCTCAGAGCCTGAGACACTGTGCAATACTCCCAGTGTCTGCAGGGTGACACAGACATCAGAATTGTTCTTAAGAAAAAGGTAGAGGCAACATCATGGGGTGTGTTTGAAGGCAGCCCCTCTGCAGTTTGGGGAACCCCAGCGCCCAGACTTCTGCACCCCCTGTGGTCCTCCATGTCCTCATTGCCTTGGTGTCCCCTCTGTAGACCTGTGAACAGCCGGGACGGTTGGATCAGCCATGAAGTTCCTGTACCTGCTCTTCCCCTTGCTCCTCCTGTTAGTCCAGGGAGCTTCAGGTGAGAGGGGAAAAGGGGAGATGGGGGAAGGTCTGAGCCCACATCATTGGGTTTTCCTTGTCCAAGGAATTGACCATGGTAGTTGGAGTGATGGGAAGAGTAGAAGAGACTGATGAGAAAGGTGTTTCTCCAGTGACTGTCCTCGAGGACACAGACATGGGAATGGAGACAGCCCCTGGAAACAGAAGCCTGGCTTCTCCTGTGGGCCTGGGAGGGGGTTGGTTTCAAGCTTCAATACAGCACCCAGCTCTTCTTGTTTGGGTGCTTCTGGATGATCTTTTGCACTGTGGTTGACATTTACTGTATAGAGGCTGCAGCTGAGCCAATCTATGGGCCTCAAATGCATGGGAGTATCAGTCTTTTGCAACCACACACAGCTCTCTCAAGTTGCGGCTTTAATTGTTCTGTATCTTTCCCCATTGAAACTGGAAATGCAGCTGGATGCAGACAGCGAGGGGGATACTGCACTTATGGCAGATGCAACTTCCCAGCGAGACCTATTGGAAGATGTACCCTGTACAGTGTGTGCTGCAAAAGATAAGGTCTGGATTCCTGGCACAGGGAAAAGTTTCCTCCTTTGTCCAGAAAAAAATCTGTTATAAATTTGATGCAGTCAAATTTGATGATCATCTCAATGCTTACTACATAATGTCTTTATTTTTGCCCTGTGGGAGATGCCTTAGAAAAAGGGGAAAAGCCCTTGTGGGTTGGGAGGAGCCCCAGGTCAGCCAGAACCTCCCCACTCTCCTCCAGTCCCAGGAGGCTCATTCAGGATTTCCAGAGGACTCACCAAAGACACCAAGAGTAAAGCATTTACTACCCTTGGGCAGCACCAAGGACAGGATCCAGGTTTTGCTGCATCTGCACAGACTTGGAGTCAGGGCTGCCACCACTAAGATAACCCAGGTCCAGACTGTCTGCACTAAGGACTGGACCTCCCCTCTGCTGAGCCTGAGTCTCCTGCACCACAGACTGGATGGTCCTTGCAC
>JAWWTY010000106.1:112888537-112913733 GCA_035222235.1 Margarornis squamiger
ATTTCCCACCCATGCAATGCCAAACTGCTCATCTTTATTCAAGCTGGCAAAAGCAGCCTCTGCCCCAAAGACACCACGGCTGTGATGGGATGTCTCCAGCCCAGGAGCATCCAGCAGGAGCAGCTGCCACTGCTGCTGTCCCAGCAGCTGGGGATGGCAGAGGCAGGGAGGGAAGAGGACATCAGGAGATGGTTCCAGCAGCCAGAGGCAAGGGGGACATCCTGCCTGGAAATTTCAGGGTCTCAACCCCAGATACTTTAAAAAGAAAGGACAAAAACATGTCACCTGTTGTAACTTTCCCTCCTTCTCTGTCCCACCTCCCCATGCAAGGACCATCTAGTCTGTGGTGCAGGAGACTCAGGCTCAGCAGAGGGGAGGTCCAGTCCTTAGTGCAGACAGTTTGGACCTGGGTTATCTTAGTGGTGGCAGCCCTGACTCCAAGTCTGTGCAGATGCAGCAAAATCTGGATCCTGTCCTTGGTGCTCCCAAGGACAGCAAATGCTTCACTCTTTGGTGGCTTTGGACAAGAGCTCTGCAAATCCTGAATGAGCCTCCTGGGACTGGAGAGGAGTAGGGAGGCACTGGGTGACGCGGGGCTGCTCCAACTCCACTCAGGGCAGATCCAAACCCACAAGGGCTTTTTCCTTGCTCCCTGAGCCTTTCCACAAGGCATCTGTGCAGCAGATTATTTAAGAATCATTGACAAGAAATAAAGTTTTGCCAGTTTTCCTATGGACAAAGGAGGAAACTCTTTCCTCCCCCAGGAATCCAGCCCTCACCGTTTGCAGCACTGGCTGTGTTCTGTGCATCTTCCAATAGGTCTCCATGGGAAGCTGCAGCCCCCTATATAGCAAATCCCCCCTCTTTCTTTGCATCTGATTGGATTTCCTGTTTCCATGGGGAAAGATACACACAAAACAATTAAAGCAACAATCATAGAATTGCAGGATCACAGAACGGTTTGGGTTGGAAGGGATCTTGGAGATCAAATTACTTCCAATCCTCCTGCTCAGGACAGGGACTCCTTCAACTCTACCACGTTACTCCAAGCCCCATCCAACATGGCCTTGAACACTTCCAGGGATGTGGTATCCAAAACTACTCTGGCCTACCTGTGGCAGTTCCTAACCATTCTCACCCAGAAGATTTTTTTCCTAGTACCTAATCTAACTCCTCCAGTTTGAAGCCATTCCTCCTTGTCCTGTCAGTACATACTCTTATAAATAGTCTCTCTCTACGTTTCTTGTAGGCTCCCTACAGGTGTGGGAGGACCACAGTTGGTTACCCCAAAGCCTTCTTTTCTCTATGCTGAACAATCCCAATACTCTCAGCCTTTCCTCACAGGAGAGGTGATGCACCCCTCTTACCATCTTGGTGGCCTTCTCTGGAATCAATACAACAGGTCCATGTCCTTCCCATCCTGGGCACCCCAGGGCTGGAGGCAGCTCTGTAGGTGGGGTCTCACCTGAAGGGGCAGAATCCCCCCCTCTCCTGCTGCCCACGCTGTGGGTGAGCCCAGGACACATGGAGTTTCTGGACTGGGACTGAAGATGGGGTGCATGTACACCCTCTCCCCCACCAGCACCCCCAATTCTTTCTTGACAGGGGTCATCTGGTAGAGCTGTGTGTGTTTGCAGAAAGGCTGACACTGTGCTTTTGGAGCCAATAGAAGTGCTAGGCTCAAACCTCCCCACAGCCACATCTTCAACAGCAACGTGTCTTACCTAGAAGGACCCTCTTCCCCTAAATTGGGTTCACACAAGAGCAGAGAATGGGAAGGACCAGCATGAGATCAAGCAAGAGCTGTGCTGGCTCCCCAGCTGCATTCCCAACACTGCCTGGAACAGCACAGTTGGAAAGCAGGGGACTCCTCACATCCCAAATCATCATCCTGCCCATGCCATGACTGATGTGACATCTGATGAAAAGTCCTTGCCCAGCCCTTGCAGGGATCCTGCCTTGGGGTAATGAGGTTTTGGGACACTCAGCTGATGCATCACAAAATGAGAAGGGACAGCTTTGTGCCTCAGGCAACCCACCAATACAAACAATCACCAGGCTCTCTCCCATCCCAGTACAGGGCAAGAGACCATCCAGAGGCACCTAAACAGGAACACCTGGATGCAGGGTCGAAACCTGAAACCAATCCCCTTCCTGACCCCCAGGCAAAGCCAGACTTCTCTTTCCGGGAGCTCTCTCCATTCCCATGTCTGTGTCCACTTGGAAGGTCACTCAAGAAACACTTTTCTCCTTGAGCCCCCTTGATTTTTGCATCCCCCCCCAAAAAAAGGTCACTTCCAGGGACATGGAAAACCCCAGTGGTGGGGGTTCAGACCTCCCCTATTTCCCTCTCACCTGCAGCTCCCTGGACCAACAGGAGGAGCAAGGGGAAGAGCAGGTACAGGATCTTCATGGCTGATCCACCACCAGGCTCTTCACAGGGCTGCAGAGGGGACACCAAGGCAATGAGGACATGAAGGACCCCAGGAGGTGCAGAAGCCTGGGCACTGGGGTTCCCCAAACTGCTGAGGGGCTGCCTCCATTCACACCAGATGATGTTTCCTCTACCTTTCTCCTAAGGTGATGCTTTTCCATTGATTTTCTCAAAGGTCTTCCAAAGACCAATCTCAGAGCACAGACTGCAGACCTGAGGCCAGCTGTTGCCAATTCAATTAAATGAGCAGCCAGTGAAGTTCACAAGTAGAGATAAAATTGCCACTGGAAGTTACAGAACTAAAGGACACTGAATTCTTCAGATTTCATGTATCAGATATTTTTTCATTAACAAGTTGTATATATATTCTCTAATTTCTCAGAAGTACCAAATTTCCAGGATTCTTTGAAGGTGCTAAATTCCTTTCTCACTTCTACTGCTTAATCTAATCTTAGACCAGAGAAGGTTTATGTATCTGGAGATGCTTTTGTCAACACTCAATGCCGTGCCCAAATTCAAAGTGTGGAAAAGAAAAGATCCATGTTCTGCAGTTCAGGGAAATGTGTGTGCCTGGAGATACTATGGTACACCAAGGCTTAGTAAGGGCTCTCCATCACTTCAGCCAGCCCATAGCTGTCTGCCCAAAACACCCTCCCCAATCATCTCTGCTTCCCTGGACTCAGGAAAGTCCTCCTGAGTCAGCTTGGCAGTGCCAATCCCCAACTCCAGACCATTCCCAGGATTCCCAGCAAGGACACTCCCCAGCCTCACTCTTGCTGACGCTGCCCTGTGCAGCACTGACCCAGGGATGAGTCAGAGGGCAAGGAAGTGTCTTCATGTCCTGGAAGAGAGTCCATAATCACCTACCTGGTGAAGAAGTTGGTTCAGAGCACACCAAGGCAGCAACCAGCTGTAACAATCTGACCTGAAGTCAGATTGTGACACGGAAGTGTCACAGCTGGGGAGTATCGCTTTGCCCAAAACACCCTGGTTTTACACCATTGCCAGAGGGTGGGACATGCACTTGCCCCTGGTGACACAACTGCCCTTGGCCAACCAGGGGGTGACCCATCAGTGTGGGGGTGCTGGGGCTGCCCCTCGTCCCTCCCTGCTGCAGTGGCAGAGGCTGAGGTGCCTCCTGGGGCTGTTGCAATCGTCACCGTTATCCTCCTGCAACACCTCTTGTGACACCCCCTGCACAGCAGCACACGGGATCTGGGGCTCACTTGAAAATTTTTGGGATGGAGAAAGTGATTGGTTTTTGTAGACATCATCACCAGTGCATTCCCAGAGGAATTGTGTCCTTAGTTCACTGAATCATCCTGCAGTAGTTTTGTTTTGAAGGGACTTTAAAGACCATGTAGTTCAACCCACTTTGCCATTGCCAAGGACACCTTCCACTATCCCAGGTTGCTCCAAGCCCTGTCCAACCTGGCCTTGGACACTTCCAGGGATGGGGCAGCCACAGCTTGTCTGGGCACCCTGTGCCAGGGCCTCCCCACCCCCACTGAAACATTTCCTTAATGATCTGGTGTGCTTTGGAAAAAAAGTCAATGAGAGCTGGATTGAGTTATCCAGTGAAACAGAACGGAAACAAATGCCAAGAAACAGAAGCCTGGCATCTCTGCCAAGTGCTGCATGTCCAGCTGGAAATTTGGAATTGGCCAGGGTGGCTTCCTTGGACAGAGACATCTTCACCAGTACAACCAGTACAACCAGTACCCCTTTTTGTGAACACACACATTCATGGACACACATACATATTTACCCCCAGGTGCCTTATGATTCGGGAGGGTTTTTGCTGGGATGGTGAGGTCTAACAGCCAGTCTAACCTCAGGTTGTGTCCAGGGTGGGTGGAGAGGAGAAGACCCCCTGCTCACACCCTGCAGGGTGGCCCATCTGACCATGGGACCTCTTCGTGTTCCCTTGATGGGGAGCTGGACAGTCACCCTGAGAGACCTATTTCCCTCTGGGGTCCACAAAGGTCTCCTTCAGGTTGCCCATGGGATCATCCCAAGTGGTCATGAGGGCAAGGGAGTCCCTCCCTGCCATCTGGTGGGATGGGACATGGAGCTGCACAGCTCCCAGCAGGGTCTGTGTCAAGGAGGGTTGCAGTGTGCTGGAACAAGATGAGATAGCCCAGGTCCTCCAGGGTGGGGAGTGAGGGGTTTAAACTATTTCTTTTTGCCCAAGGAAAGATTTCCCCACAGTAAGGAAAAAAGGGATTTGGGCATTTAAACACAGTCCCACAAAAGGAAGCTGAGTTCTTCCAGCCAGCCCAGCTCTTAGCACCATAGGTTAAGGTCTTCAGTCCGTGTCTGGCCAGCCCTGGACAGCTGTGTGGCTCAGAAAAGTTCTAATTAGGGAGCAGTTGGCACTGTAAATTGTTGCCCTCTGGGGTTTGTCTGTCAGACCTAGGTGGGATCATTACCTCAGCCCATGAAGCAGACACCCAGTGACATCAATGCCAAGTAACAACAATTTATTTAGCAGGAGAGAAAGCAATGCTGAATACATTTGGATTTACCCTATATCTAATGCTTTTTGCATTGGAAGTGAAAGGTGTGTGGGGCTTTGCAGCAGCACTTTCAGCAGTAAGGAGGTTCCCAGCAAATTCCTAGATTTAGAAGAAATGTTCATTGGTCTTTAATGTCTAGGTCAGTAACGCTGTTTAGCTGCCATGGCCTGCACAAAGGAAAAAAAAATAAATCAGATTTTCTTTCTGCTTACTGTCTTCCTACTTACTGTCAGTCCATGTGCATTTTCCTCTTGAGCATGAGTGTTTTCCAAAATACCTAATATCTTGTGTAGACATGCTGGGACAGCCCTGAGCACTCATACCTGTGAGTAAGAAACATTTCCCTATTGCCTCAAGAAAAGCAGGAATTGATATCAGGGTGAATGCATTCATTCCTGAGTGAAAGTAGAAGGCTGTTTTTCATATGATAATTTTTTTTACAACAGCATTGCCCTTTTTGCACACGCTTGAAGGCACTCAAAGACCTGTGCTCACCCACACAGCACAGCAGCCCAGTTCTGGAAATACCAAATCCTGATATTTTGCTTTGACACAGGAGCTGGAAAGGGATCAAACAGAGCTGAGACAGCACAAGGTTGACATATCTGGTGGTATTTTATCCCTCTTGCTGGGACAGAGCATGGTGCATATCTCAGGAGAAAGAGCACTGTGGAGTTCAACCTACTTGAGTTTGTAGAATCATAGAACATCCTGAGTTGGAAAAAAATCCACAAGGGCCATCAGTCCAACCCCAAACCCTGCACAGGACACTCCCATGATCCCACCACGCACCTGAGAGCTTTGTCCAAACACATCCAGGACAACACACAACACTTGAGCAAACACATAACACTTGACTGTCCTCATGGCATAATAGCTTTTTAGTCCCTTATGTCTAATTTAAATATTCAGTAACACCTTGGGATTTAGGACACAGGAATAGTGTTTGTCTGCTCATACTGCACATGAGCCTTGGTGAACATCAGACTCACCATTTGCAGCAGGAACGGAACCCAAAGCAACTTCCAACTCTGACCATTTGGATGGGGCACCTTCCAAAGTGACAGGTCCCTTTTCTACAGAGAAACATTTCCCGCCGGGGTGAAGACAAACCTGCAAACATAACAAAACATTTCCTTCCCTCTCACTCTGCAGGGCAGTTGAAGTGTTTCCCACCCCTTGAGCGTCCTTTGCCACCAACTTGCCTTAAGTAGCCCAGATTTGGTCATTTTGAATGGCCATGTAAGAGGTGAGGTTACAAAGCAGGTCTACACCTTCCAGAAGGGGGATCCTTAACTCACAGTGCATCTAGGTGGAGAATGAAACAGACCTCCTGACTCATTATCCTTTACCTTATGGGAAAGGGTCATGGATCCAGAGGTTTTAATACCAGTTCCAGGTCCAAAAATAGTTGGCCAGGCTCCATTTTCATCTACATGGCACTGCTGAGTCTGCAGCTATTCAAACATCATGGTCACCAGAGCCACCATCTGAGGTTCCTAACACTAGAACACTTAGCACAATCTCTTCAGGGAGGCACCAGTAGTGAAAAATCACTTTCCTTCAGAAGTCATAATTTCTCCATCTTTGAAACAGATTTCAGGACTGAGTTGTTTGATTAATTGCTATTTGGATTCTAGCAATTTTAACCAGGAGTGTTTAAAGTGTGCTTGGGAATTTTGCTTCAGGTGCACAAAATCCTCTTTCTTGCAACTCTTTCCCATCTTACCTGGAGAAACCTGGAGTGTCAAGAAGAGGAGAGAAAAGAGCAGGTAAAGGATCTTCATGTCTGTGGATTCCCCCTGTGAAGAGAAAGGGACCAAGAAAGATGTTTGGCAGACAGTCCCTGGGATCTGCAATGTCCTGAACTGTACAAATAATGTGGTAATAAAAATAGTCTTCATCCAGAATAGAATCAGAGAACCCCAGAATGGTTTGGGTAGGAAGGGACCTTAAAGATCAGCTTGTCCCACCCCCTGCCATGGACAGGGACACCTTCCACTATCCCAGTTTGCACCAAGCCCCATCCAACCTGACCTTGGACACTTCCAGGGTTGTAATCTTAAGTTTATTTTTAGTCAAATGTTTTATCTAATAAATAAACAACATTAAGCAAAATGAGGTGATTATGAAAGGAAAACTTACAAAGTTTATAAAGAAAAAAATAGCTCATTTTGCAATGTTAAAATTTATCAAGAAATAACAGTGGAGATCAATTTCTTTAAAATCTTTGGTCTTAGTCTACAGGCAGCAGTTCTAGGATGGAAATGTGCAACCAAATCAGTTCCCATTTGATAAATAAAATTTGAAAAGCAAATGTGATGCCTTTGTTCAAAGAATTAATAGTTTAAAGCAGTATCAGCAAACTAGGATGAGATAGCCTAGAAGGAGATATCCTATGGATAAAGAAGTGGCAGTTAATGTTGTACCTCTTGGCATTAGGGAAGGTTTGGATCTATCATAAATTATGTTCTCTTAAGCAAGGCAGGGAAATGAGGTTGTGCTGAAATGTCACGTTTCTGCAAATGGAATGGTAGAGGGTGGCCCAAAACAGCTTTGAAATTAATATTAGAAGATTAGACAAGTTTTTTATATAGTGGAAAATACCAGGAGAAACAAGTAGACAAAATTAACAATTCTGAAAATGAAATAAAGTTCTTAACATAGAGACATAGATTAGACATATCATATATATGACATATTATATAATATAAATAGATATATAATATGAAATCTAATATATATTATGTATGTATATTGTATATTATGTATTATATTATATATATGTAATGGAAATAGATAGAAAGTTACATAGAGAGAGAGAGAGAGAGAGAGAGAGAGAGGGATTCCTGTTGAAGAGGCCACCAATTTCTTTGGCCCACAGACCTCTCTAAAGTAATCTGACCCAGCCAGATGGTTTTTCTGCACATTAGTTAGCAGAATATTTTTATCCAGGTATTCTGGGTATTTGCACATATTTTAACTACTTATTCCACCTGTCCAAATTTCAGAAAACCTAGATATACCTTTCTTTAATGACATAGAAGTTAATGATGCAGAATTTTCTGGGTTTGTTTTGAGGTTGAATTCTTGAGGAAATACAGAAGCTGACATTGAAAGAAAGACTGAAAAGAACTGAGATGTTACCAGGTATCAGGTGAGCCCAGAAGCCAAACAACACTTGCTCTTGGTCCCTTCCCTCCAGAGGACTTTGACTGTGGGGCTGAGATCCTCTTTTATAAGGTGTTTCCAAAAGGGACTCAAAACTGGTTTGTCTTCCTCAGCTATACATCGAACCAATAAAAAACTTACACCTTTTTTTGAGGGCATCTAATCCAATGAGAAATGAGCTGCTTTTCACTTCCCAATGACAAAACAGCATTTCTCTCTCAACCTGTTGAAACTTTTTCTCTGGAAAATCCCAGGTTATTTGTGCAATACCTCTTGTGACACTCCAGTTTGTGTAAGATACGTTAACCCACCAGGGTATGTGTCAAACATCTTGGGACACACGTTGAACTGTCTCTGCTCAGGAGCAACATAATCCATTGCAATGCAAAGCATCTGCACGTTCCTCTGCACTCCCAGTCAGTTTATTTGCTATTCCATAAGTACAGAATCACAGAATGGTTTGGGTTGGAAGGGACCTTAAAGACTATCCCATTCCAACACCCTGCCATGGGCAGGGACAACTTTCACTAGCCCAGGTTGCTCCAAACCTGTCCAACCTGGCCTTGGACACTTCCAGGGATGGGGCAGCCACAGCTTCTCCAGGCAACCTGTGCCAGGGCCTGCCCACCCTCAGAGGGAAGAATTTTTTTGTAATATCTACTTGAAACCTGCCCTCTGTCAGTGTGAAGCCATTCCCTCTTGTCCAGTCACACCAGGACAAGGGGGAAATAGTGTCTCTCCATCTTTCTTGTTGCCTCCCTTCAGGTAGTGAAAGGCTGCAATTAGGTCACCCCAAAGTCTTCTCTTCTCCAGAACGAACAATCCCAATTGTGTCAGCCTTTCCTCACAGCAGAGCTGCTCCAACCCTCTGATCATCCTGGTGCCTCCTCTGGACTTGCTCCAAAAGGTCAATGTCCTTACATGCTGAGAACCCTCAGACTTTAGACAGGTATGGTCTCACCAAGTTAGATATTAGGAAGAAATTCTTCCCTGTGAGGGTGGTGAGGCTCTAGCACATGTTGGGCAGAGAAGCTGTGGCAGCCCCATCCCTGGAAGTGTCCAAGGCCAGGTTGGACAGGGCTTGGAGCAACCTGGGCTAGTGGAAGGTGTTCCTGCCCATGGCAGGGGGTTGGAACTGGATGATCTTCAAGGTCCCTTCAACCCCAGGCCATTTTATGATTCTAAGATATGAAATTGTCTTTTAGATCATATTTTAGTTTACACCTCACTTCAGTCAACAAAGAAATATTGTTCATGCAGTATTTTAATATGACATATAATGTACCTCATAATCATCACAAAGATAGTGATACATTTGCTAATTTGAATGACTGGTGTTTCTAACTGACCAATGACACCATGCAAATGACACCATGTCTTGCAGAACATTTTGTATCAACATTAAACTTAATTACTTTAAATGCTGACTGATTCATCACTGAGTTACTAGTGATGCAATTTTTCCAATTCCATGACATTAAGTTCTTAAGTAGAATCATAGAATGGCTGGAGTTGGAAGAGATCTTTCAAAGGTCATCTAATCCAACCTTTCTGCAATTAGCAGGGACATCTTATAACAGGTTGCTTAGAGCCCTGTCCAAGTATACACTATACAGAAGTGCACAGAAATGTATATACATATATATATATATTTATGCATTGAAAACATGCCTAAAAATTAATTCCCTTAAAGGTATATCCTTACATAGCTTTTTATTCTCTACATACTTTTGTAAGTGAACTGTTTTTGCAGTAAGAAAAAATAATAATTGAATTTCTGGAGTGTCTGTGAACTTCTGGCCCTGAAGCTGAAAACAGAGGGAATAAAATTGCAAAAGTTGAAGTTGCTTCACCTCTTGCCAGGAGTTTGTGGTTAACTTGCCTACTGACTGTTACTGTTACTCAACCCAATTCCTCAAGGAAGCAAAGGTGCAGAGTTCATTTTGACCGTGTCCAAAGTTCTGTGTGCAAGTAATGTCAAGGGCTTGGCTCTACCACTGGGCATCCTTCACACAGAGAATTTATTTAATATAAATTTTACATGGTCACAGGCCCATTGGTACCATTAAAATAACTCTGCCTGGACATGGGGAAGGAAGAAGCAGGGGAGGGATGGAGCATCTCTGGTTACCCAAATCTTACAGGGGTGAGGGAGGCCTTAGCACTATTTTTGTTTGTGGCTCTTGGTGTGGATAATCTTTCCATTTTCTCCTGAAGTTCCTGGGTTTAGGAGCAGAAAAGAGAGAGTTTCATGCACCAGGAGGGATGTATCACTATTTTGCCCTTCACAATCTCAGTGTTTTTCTCCACTGCCCTTTGCTGGTAGAACTGTTTTACACCAGGATCACAGTACCCACTGCTGAGTTGGTAAGTAATTCTCTCTATCATCTCCTTTCTCATTATTTTTGGTGCAGAAGGAAACTCTTTTCACTTGGAGATTCTTTTTCTCTAAATAACCTTTTTCTTTTGTTTTCTTATTTCATCGAAGTTCAGAAGATGATCCAGCTACATTTCTCTCTATCTCCAGGGCAAGTTTTCACTCCAAGCTGGAGTTCAGCAATGATACCACATTCCCTCACCCATTTCTGGTCTGGGTCACCCAGTCCTCTTCAGAGGAGAAACATTATGATGGGGTCAGCATTTTAGGTAATAACCCAGTGCTGAAGAGCTGCTCTACCTGATGCAGGTGGGGTCCACTGTCAAGGAAAGTGTCTTCACAATGAGGCTGCAGTGTCAGAAGGAGAATTGTCCTTCACCCTTTTTAAATCAAGATGTTTGGACAATTTTGCCAAGATCACTTATGAGAGAGGAAGGAGGATCTTATCCCCATCTTAGGAGTTTGTATCCAGCACAGAAGGTGAGGCAGTTAGGAGCAATAAAGAGAATCACAAACTCTGCTCTTAGTAGTTTTCTCTTGGGAAAAAAAAAGGAAAGAATGGGTAAATATTAGGGACCAGTTTCAGCAGTGTTACCCCTATTTAAAATGCTACTACATCTGCCTGCTGTTCCATCCCTTGCCTCCAGAGGACACTTCGTTCATGACAATGATCCTCCAGTCACCTGGAAGTCCTTGTATGCAGGCATGGATGGAATGTCAGGAGCAGCAACAGGCTGAGCTGAGTAACACTGCAGGTTGGTGGCTGAGTTAACCTCAGACTGCTCCTCAGTGGCACAGTGACACCACCCTTTAGACTCCTTCAAATGCTCCAGCCCAAATTCCAGTCATAAGGCATAATCAGTGCAGAGGAGACCAAGATATGCTTTGATGCCACTATAGAGTGTTTATTATAGAAATGCCTCTAGGGTAGCTGCAAAAGCTGCCAGTAGCAGTTGCAGTGCCAAAATAGATCCACAAAAAGGAGGATAGCCATATTTAGATGTTCTACAGGGGTATGTAAATTGGTGAGGTGTGTGCTACATAGACAAAGTTTCGACCTAAGTAGAAAATCACAGAATATCCTGAGTTGGAAGGGACCCACAAGGATTATCAGTCCAACTCCTGGCCCTGCACAGACACCCCAACAATCCCACCCTGCCCCTGAGAGTGTTGTCCAAACACTCCTGGAGCTCTGGCAGCCTTGGGGCCGTGCCCATTCCATGGGGAGCCTGGTCAGTGCCCACCACCCTCCGGGGGAAGAACCTTTTCCTGAGATCCATCCTAAACCTCCCCTGACACAACTTCAGGCCATTTCCTCGGGTCCTGTCACTGGTCCCCAGTGAGAAGAGATCATCAGAAACAATAATAAAGGGATACCCAAAATGTATTTAGTCAAGTCCAAGACTTTAATGATTATGATGTTACCTTGAATGAACAGGGAGAAATTGTGAGATTAACATCTGATGAGCAATTCTGCCTTTTATCTTGCTTTTGACTTGACAGCTAGTTAAAGGCACAGAGGTAACAGTGCAGAGTCCAGTCTCTTGGTTTAAGGAGCACACTATGACTGGCAGGTGTGATCAAAGCTCCTTCACACAGGTCATGTAGCCTAAATTTTCTAAAATCCACAGAATCTCTGTAGACTGAATCATATTTTCTAGAGAGAGATGACAGGAGTGATCTCACCAAACTTCAGGTGTCCTAAAGGGAATTATCTTCTTTAATAGACAACGGAGTGAAATTGTTTTATAGATTTTTAGCTGAAGTACAGACATTTATAACAGGACTGCTAGGGAAAAATTAAAAAAAAAGTAGCAATAAGGATAGAAGAAATGCAGAAATTTTGCATGAGAGGTTGTGTAACAGCATCCCCTGCAAGCTGAAGAGCCATAAGCACTAATTCTGCAGAACAGCATAAATGGGAGCTGTGTCCATACCAGAAGCAGCATTTCCCCTTCAGAGGCTTTTTTACATGTGTTGGCACCTCTCCAAACCCACCCAGCAAGTCAACAGGAGTGAAAACCATCAAAGTTTGGTCACATATTCCACGGGGCACTGTTCTGTGAATATTCAGCAGCTGCTTCTGAGGAGGAAACAAAAGCCAAATCACTATGTTGCACATCCAGAACTTTTGGAAATATGTCTCTTAGTCTCTTTTTCTTTCCTTCTTTGTACCTTTTTATCTGGTTTGTGTTGCTCTCAGGGATCTGATGTAATCCAAAAGGATCCTGTTTTTCCCTTGCATAAGGTTCTCTTCTCAGATGCCTCCAGGCCTTCTGAAAGAAGCATCTGGAGATACCTTGTCTTTATTTACACTGCTGGGCCATGAGGGCAAGGAAAAAGACACAGAGGGCACAGATTCTCTCTCTGACATGTCAGTTTAAAAGGCCATAATACCTTCAAAAAGTAACCTGGATACTACTGGAATGGTAACTCGAGCACCTGTGAAATCATCACAGAGAGAAGCAAGGCTTTATCTCTGACAGAGATACAATGGTCACTAAAGGAGTGTTCCAGCAATGTGGCCATTGGGAAGCAGGGGATGGGATGACCTCCCTTTACCCTGACAGTGCAGTGGGATGCAAGAGGCGATTTTTCCAGCTGTAAAAGCCACCAACCCAGCTGTCTGTTACTGGTCGTGGTGGGAGCAGTTCTATGAACTATCCCCTCCTTCCCTAAAAAAAACCCCAAAATAAAACCAAAACCAAACACCCAAATGCCACCAGAATTGATTTTATTAAAGGAGGGGAAGAAATGGTTGCCACAGTGTTGCCTGGTTCATATTTACTGATCTTTATTACTGTTTATTAGCTGATGTTTGCTTCACTTCAAGGGAAGATCGTGAGAGCCTTTCATTGCAGCAGGAACTGCTGTCACCAGGAGTGATGGGATCAGGATGATTCAGAAGCCATTGGATAGAAGCAGAAAGGATTTCCAAGGGGAAACTAGGGAGTCTTCAGACTATCCACCCCCTGCATGGTGAAGAAGAGCCTCAGGTTACCCACCTCCAGGTTTCCTGCAGTGTTGTTATCCCTGTCTAATGGCACCACAGCAGAGCCTGCCATGGGACGTGAATCCCCTCTGAGGACCCTCTATGCCAGCACACCTTCCACTGGAGAAGTGAGACAGGCTGGTGGCAGGATTTGTGCCTCCAAAATGCTGCTCCAGAGAAAAGATAAGGAGCTTATCAGTCATTCTCACAGTGATCCCAGCACTTCCACATACCTTCTGCAGCAAGAAAACCCATTCTGACACGTTCCAATCCAGTAGTATGGATGACGACATACCCCTGGGATGCACTGTCCCTTTTGGAACCAACAAGTACTACCCGGGCTTGGAATGAAGGGCTGACCTGCCCAGCAGAAAGAGAAGAGCCACTTGCCATGAATATGAACAAATGTGGATGCACTCACTTTCTCTACTAATTCCACTCTCTATCCCCTTCACTCCATACCTGCAGCCCCTTGGAGAATCAGGAAGAGGACAACGAGGAGCTGGTAAAGGATCCTCATGGCCACAGCTGGGATGTGAATTCCTTACCTGTAATGAGCAGAGAGCACAAGATCAAATGACACCCTCCTGACTGGGAGATGAGGAACAGCTTAAAATATGCCCTGAGAGACCAAAGCCAGAATCTCATAAAATCCAGTGGATTTGGACAAAGAACAGAATGAAAACTTCATCCTTGAAGATATTAACAATTTCAATGAATGCATCTCTAGGCAATCTGTTCTAATTAACACTACTTTGAGCATGGATTCAGACTAGAAACTCCTAGAGTACCTTAAAACCTAAAGTATTATGGGATTTTATAATGTTTTGGTGCTGTTGTTTTAAAATTATTGATTTCATTGCACTGAAAAAATTATATCCCAGGTCTGTTCCACACCAGGCAGGGTACTCTGCTACCAACACAGACCCACAAATTATTTCCCTTCAACCTGTTGCAGTTCACAAAGTGTTCAGAGAGAGAGCTATTCATAATCCTTAGAAAAATCAAAAAAAGGCATCTGTATCACTTCAACATTACTTAAAGTGACACCTCAAAATGTTCCTGGCATACAGGAAGGATTTGTAGCTCAGGATGCAGCACTCAACTGCTGAGCTGGCTGGCTCTGTTTCTGTAGGGGAACTAGACATTTCTGTCACTGATGCCTTAAGAGAAGGTTTCCAGATCTCCCTTTCTCTTGGAAATCAGCAAACTCAGTATCCTCCTGCAAGCCTTGCAAGCTGCCAACTTGTGGAGATCAGATGCATTCACTGGAGCAATGAGAAGGAAGGGGTTAATGAAAGCAGAGACTTAGACTTGAGATAAAAGGAAAAGAGGTGTATAAAGATGAAGAGGTGAGGGTGACTCTCCAGAGCCAGGCAGAGTCACCAAGTGCAGGAGGTGGAGGATCAGCTCTGCTCTCTGCCTTTTCTCCACTGGATGCACCAGCCCCAAACACGCCTATAAAGGTTTGGGGATGTTGGCAAAGCAGTCATGGGCCAATGGGAAAAGAGCCTTTTCTGGCCAAATTTGGGCTGCATGTCAGTTCCTTCCAATGAGAAAGGAAGGCCCACTCTGAGGCTGCTTTCACCACAGAGCCCCTGATCTTTGTGCAACCCATCTTAGAGCATCCAAGTCTGTGCAAGAAATGTTAAGACCACAGGGTTACATAAAATACCTGGGAACCAGCAATGACTGCTCCTTCTGCTCCTGCAGGCTCTGTCTTTGTAGAATCATAGAATGGTTTGGGTTGGAAGAGATCTCAAAGCTCATCCTGTTCCATTCCCTGCCATGGGCAGGGATACCTTCAACTAGCTCAGGTTGCTCCAAGCCCCATCTAACCTGGCCTTGGACACTCCCAGGGATGGGGCAGCCACAGCTTCTCTGAGCAGCCTGTGCCAGGACCTCACCACCCTCACCGAAAAGAATCATTATTCTGCCTTTGGTGTGCAGCTTTGTGGTCCATTTTGCTGCCACTGCATGGTCATTGTTTCACCTCATAACATTTTGTCCTTTTTATAATAGATGTGTGGCTTGAAAAGGCAACATGGACTTGCAGGGAAATTATTTTGGGAAGAAGGGTAATTTTCTGGATAGGGTGGTGCTGGAGAAGGGAGCTCAGTGGCACCAGTTTTATGGACAGTAATAGCACTTGTGATGTTGGGTTGGAGCAGGAATGCCCAAGGACTACTTGGTTATGGATTCTTTATGTGAAAATAAAAACTAGGCTTGCCTTAAGATGATCTTCAAAGTCCCTTCTAGCCTAAACCATTCTATGATCCTGTGATTCTTAAAAGAGTCTGGGACTATTCCTGATTGAGACAACCCATTACTGCAGCATTCCAGAACTTGTGTGAGCTGCTGCTGCTCTTAGGTTGGGTCATGTGTCTGAAAATGCTTAAAATCATCTTGTACTAAAGGAGGTGGAGGAACTTCAAACTGTTGTGAAGCCCTGGAGTCCTGAATTTGCTCTTTGCAACAACTGTGTCCATGGAATTATGTCCCACTGTAATAAAAATAAATGTGCAATATTTATGTGTTGCTGGCAGTGTCACCAGCTTCTACTGGTGGCTGCTTTGGTGCTTTGTAGATGTTCTGGACCAGAAATCTTACTGCCCAGAAGGGGGGCCAAAATTGGGTAAAGAAGAGGGCAGGAATGGGATGTTGTTCTCTACAGGACTCCTTGTGAATGATCTTAGCAAAGCTTAGCACTGGAAATAACTTTCTCAAGACCATCTCTCAGCTTTATAGCTGCTTGAGTGCCCTGAATAAAAAGACAGCTCAGATGTCCACCTTCAGGTTATCTAAGCACAGGAATTGGTCTCAGCTAGGTAGACTCCATGTGGGATAAATCATGGCTTTGCAATGCAGTGGGTGAAGCACAGATCAATATCACTGCTGCTCTGGAGACACAGATGGATTTCTTCTCTCTGGTTCCCTGAGCAACACTTTTATCCTTGTATTTCAGGGGCTTTGGAAGCATCTGGCAAACCCTCTGTTTGTTGGTGTCTTTGCTGAGCTGGGAGTCTCTGTGGTGGGGGAGGTGAAGCCCAGCCCAAATTCCTGCAGGGAGCAGGGACAGTGCACTCCACTTTTCTGCTCAGAACTCCAGGCAGCAGGTTGGATTTCCAGGCAGGTTTTGGCCAACTCAAGCCTGGGAAGGTTTCCAGGGGGCTGGCCAAGGCCACTGGATGGACAGAAGGGCTGTTCCCGAATGGATTTTGTGCCTTTCATTGCAAATTGTGGAGGTGCTGTGAGGACAAGGGTTGGGCAATAGTACCAAAGGTCTGTCATCCTGCCTGTCATTTGCACAGAGGACGCTGGAGGAGGAGGATGCCAGAGAGAAGGTGAAGGATCCTTCAAGTTCTTCTTCTGGCAGCATCCCATCATCAAAGGTAAGATGTGGCACAACAGAAGTGATAGATGGACACACAGGATTTAACCCAGTGGCCTTCACACCGATTTCTACAGTGATTTGGGCTGGCTGAGATCTCCTCCTGGGGCTGGTGGACAAGGGTCAGGAGAGAGGAGACCAAGCCAAGGAGAATGGATGGGACAGAGGGACATCTCAGGCAGCACTTGTGTAAGTGTGGGCAAAGGAATCGTGACCTGAATGTTCCCAGAGGACAAAGGCTGTGGCCTGCTGAGTGATAAAAAGCCAACTGAGATTTAGAAGAGTCCTTCCACATGTTCATATTAACAACATTTTATGTATAAATATATCTGTGTTAGTGTCGGTTTGCTAGGAGGGCCACAGAGAAAGGGCAGAGTGAGAAATATCATTATAGAATAGGTTTCACTTTAAATAAACAATTATTTAAATTACCATCCTGGCTGTTCCTGAGTAAATCAAGGAATAGACTACTTTTCTATTTGCATGTTCTTCAGTAATATAAAATATAAAGCAATTTAGAAAATTCAGCCTTTATTTTTCTTAGAATGTTTCTTAGAATATTTTAGAATATTATAAATACACACATATATACACATATACAGGCATACAAATATATGTATATACATGTGTGTGTGTGCTTGTATATGTTGTCTATATAAAAGAAGGATGTGATTTTTGGAGCTCCAAACTGCATCTTTACAGTACAGGAAAGAAAGAGAACTGAATAACTGAGCTGTCAAATTGCTTTCAGGATACAATATCACAATATTAATTCATTTGCAGTATTAATTCTTTAATTTCATGTGTTTAACTGCCAAGAAGCAGGTTAGGGAAATTGCACCACTTTGCAATCTTGAATAGCCAAAACAATATTTAGAGTCAATATTGTAATTAAAATAACCATTCAAGTATAATATTTAAGATATTTAAAGTAAGTTTACCATCAGGTGTTAACAACAAATAAAATTAATTAGTTGAAGATCTTATTTCAATCCTGATTCATATTTGAGGCTGGATTTGGTTTGTACCACTTGGGGCAGGTGGCACAGTCACAAAGTAGGAAAAAAAAGGGCAATTTTATCCTATTTCAAGCTCCTTTTCAGGAGGTGACCCCAAAAGCTCAGTTCAGAGCTCTGTGTCTCAAAGAACTCATTTATTCATTTAAATAACACCAGTGTCTGTCTCTTTACAGTTCATCACTTGACTATTGAAATTTTTGTTGGGTTTTTTCCAAAGAACAAAACCAAAATTCAAATAATAGAAACAGATGTTCCTGCCCATTAAAAAGCATATATACATATCCACATTCCATCAATTAAAACACAGGAATGGGATTTAAAATAACTGCCTCTTTCTGGGTGGTTAAAACACCTATTTTGATTTTTCCTGTCATACATTTTGGGCTTAAGTAAAGAGGATTTTGGGCACCTGTGGCACAGACACTGGTGATTTCTAAGGGCAGTAAATGTGTCCCACATCCCCAGGCTCTTATCCTCTGTCTCCTGCTTCCAAGGCAAAAGGAATCCCCCATTCCTTCTCCCTGGACCTACCTCTGATCCCTGTTAGGTTCAATGTGATTTTAAGAGCAACAGGTGGTTTCTTGTCCATCACAGGAATCCACAGCAGATTGGAAAACAGGAAAGGCATCGAGGTTGGCCCATCAGAAATCACCATTCACTCACATACCGATGCTGGGAATCAGAACACATCAGTATAATTAAGGAGAAAATCTATAAAACCCTGCTGGCAGAATAATTTATGTGCTCTTGGCTGAAGAAGGCTGCAGGAGAGGAATTTCAGCACCAGCTCTTTGTTGCCATCTTCTGGGATTAAGGTGACCTGGGTAGGTGGATGATCTTTGGACTACAAAGATGCTGGACTTGTTTCTAGACTTTTAATAAGATCACAATCGGAAAAAAACACACCTTTTTTTCTGGGCTCACAGGATGCCTTCATGGTTCAGATTATTCTGGTGCTACCATCAGTTTCTCTGATCCAAGTCCTCTGGGGACACATATTTGACCAAAACATGTTTTGTGGAGGTTGTTTCCTTTGGCCACCTAGAAAGTGGATGGATGGATGTGGGTGCTTCCATGGAACTTTAATTATTCAAACAATAATTTCCTCTGGCATAAGCAGAATACAGATGTGGTAAATGCATGAGAATGAAAGTGTGACCAGAAAGTCAGGGGAGAGGATTTTCCCCACCTACTCCATTCTTCTGAGAATGACCCCCACTTGGGGTCCCCAGAATAAAGACATGTTGATGCTGGAGCAAATTCAGTAGAGCCATGGAGATGCTCTGAGGGCTGGAGCCCCTCTGCTCTGGAGCCAGGCTGGGAGAGCTGGGGGGGTTCACCTGGAGAAGAGAAGGCTTTGGGAGACCTGAGAGCCCCTTCCAGTGCCTAAAGGGGCTCTAGGAGAGCTGGAGAGGGACTTGGGAGAAGGGATGGAGAGACAGGACACAGGGAATGGCTTCCCACTGCCAGAGAGTAGGTTAGATGGAGTATTAGGAAGGAATTGTTGGCTGTGAGGGTGGGGAGGGTCTGGGATGGAATTCCCAGAGAAGCTGTGGCTGCCCCATCCCTGGAAGTGTCCAAGGCTAGGCAGGACGGAGCTTGGAGCAACCTGGGCTAGTGGAAGGTGTCCCTGCCCATGGCAGGGGATGGAAAAAGGTGAACATTAAAGGTCCCTTCCAACCCAAACCACCCTGTGATTCTGTGAACACAGAGGGTTCCCACCTGGCTTTCACACAGGAGAATAATTCCAAAAACTGATCTTGCCTGATGCAGTTATCCAGAGGCTGTGGAGGCATCTCCAGGGTTCAGGGCAGACCCCTCTGCAGTCAGCAGCAGCACGTGGCCATGGCACAGCCCTGTGGGATTAGGTCCCTGCTGGATCCAAACCAGCAGCCTTCAGTACATGTCCCAGGACTCTTCTTTCACCACCCACGATGGATCAATGTGTTGTGCACACACCAGGGCGGTGTGTGGTGCTTTTTGGAAGAGCCAACTCATGTGCCAGAGAAAGGGGAGGGAGTTCACGAGCGGTCACCATTCCTCACGGGCTGCTGGGAAGTGACATTTCAGCTGCTGGGAATTGCTGTGAGAAGTCCATGTCCTTGGCCAGCTGCTCTGTGGCAGCTCAGTCATTAACAGAAGTATATAAAGACGGTGGTTTTGGGGCAAGACATCACTTTGAGAAGCCACTCCTGGAGAGGAACCAGGTAGGACAGACTGGCCCCTCTCCTGATGCCCCCTTGGATGAGCTGAATGTGCAGTTTCCACACCAGTTTCAACCAATAAGAAGAAAACCACATAATTATTTTTATAAAATTCATTGCTTATCTAAAAAGAAATTCATCATCCAAGATGTATAATTTTGAAGCTTAATTAAATCCTCATAAACATCTGAAATGGACGATGCCTGGTACTTCAGTATTGCATTTGGTCGATCATTATAGTCAATAATGGTGATTCTTAATTATTGTATTAGTTTGTATTATTTTCAAAAGGTAATTGGATTCTGCAACAAGATAATGGTGGAGACACTTCAGGGCTTTCAGCTGGCTCTCCTTATACAGGGGTTATGGGGAGAAGGGAGGAAGTTAATTTTCGAGGAATTTAATTAGTTATAAATTTATTTTTTTTAAAATTATAACATTCAGATTGTATAGGATTCAAATATAGGAGTCTTTTTCACTAAAGCTGGTAGTAGGCTATTGTTGCAGTTGATTGAAAGGAAATCACAATGTTAATCTAATTCTTTTAAATTTTAAAGCCAAAAATACATTTTTTTAATCTTGTGCAACTTACTTTCAAATATATATTTCCTTAAAACTCGTATTTTGATAGTTTAAATGCATGACTTCTTTCTGATTTTCCCTTGGTAGCTGTTGCATTTGGTGGCACTGAATTTGGACATGAAGATCTTTTCCCTTCTCTTTGCTGTTCTCCTCTTAATGCTCCAAGGCACTTCAGGTAAGAGTTACACAAAATGTAAGGAAACAGAGAGGGGAATTGTGAGTATGGAGTGACAGAAAATAGAAATATAGAAATATAGAAATATAAATAGACATAGAAATAGAAAGAAATAGAAATAGAAATAGAAATAGAAATAGAAATAGAAATAGAAATAGAAATAGAAATAGAAATAGAAATAGAAAAGGTTTAAGTCCCTTTTGCCCAAGGCCAACTTCCAGCATGCTGGACACACTTTACCCACGAACAGACTCCAGCTGGATCCATTGGATGGACTGAACCCTCCCAGTTTGGAAATCAAGGGAATTTAATGGTGTGGATCTGCCAACCTGCAGGCACACTAGAATATTGCTGCCATGTCATAACCTAAACTTTCTTGGCCTTCTTTGGGAAGGAAAATCAATGTTTATTTTCATTCTGTGCAGGTTTCATGCGTGCCCCCAATAACGAGGTGCAGTGCAAACAGGCTGGGGGTGTTTGTTCCACCACCCGTTGTCCTCCCCCCAACACCAGGTCCTTTGGGCGCTGCCAGCAAGGGGTCCCTTGCTGTAGGACTGTGGTGAGTTATGGATGTGATGATCCACAGAATCACTGAATGGTTTGGGTTGGGAGGGACCTTAAAGCTCATCTCATTCCAACTCCTCTGCCATGAACAGGGACACTTTCCACAAGACCAGGATGCTCCAAGCCCCATCCAACCTGGACTTATACGTTTCCAGAGATTTCTTGGGTTAATTGGTTTATTACTAATTTTCACAGATCCAATCTGTCCTTTGGGTGCAAAACTCCTCCAGCGAGGGAGCAGAGACTCTGTACACTCAGATATAGGATCTCCTGAGGATTTCCTCACTGCTTCCCTCTGTACCACTAATGATGTAGCTCAAGTGCCTCGTAGGAAAGGTCACAGTGGAATCTCTTTGGCAGAGAGAATTAATTAGCTAGAGATGAGCTCTGCTGTTCCCATTAGCTGGCCCAAACTGCTCACAATGAGTAATGCTGTCTCTGTGTTCAGACTGTCTGGAGACCTGGGACTTTTGGGTCAGGTTCACAGGAGACCTGCCTGTTCCACATCGCAAAGTCTGCCAGTTGTCTCAGGAGAACCCCCTGAAAGCCATGTTGTTCTGCAAGATGTTTTCTCCAGTTTCATGTTTTTCCTTTTTTAAGACTAAACCAAAATATTTGCTCATTGTTTTGAGCAATCTGGTCCAATGGAAGGCGTCCCTGCTCATGACAGGGATTTGGAATGAGATGAGTTTTAAGGTCCCTTCCAGCTCAAACCATACTGT
This sequence comes from Margarornis squamiger, assembly GCA_035222235.1. Taxonomy (NCBI): domain Eukaryota; kingdom Metazoa; phylum Chordata; class Aves; order Passeriformes; family Furnariidae; genus Margarornis; species Margarornis squamiger. The sequence goes on from JAWWTY010000106.1 coordinate 112,910,688, forward strand.
GGTTTTATGTTTTGTGGTTTTTTGTTTGTTTGTTTTTCCCTTGACCTTCTTACTGGAATCCTAAAGTTCAGCCTTCATCTTTACTCTGATATTAAACTGCATAAAAATTTACAGTTTGCCTCCACTGATTTTAATATTTCATTTTCTGTTTCTTTTTTTGCTGTAAGATGATGAAAGCTCCCTTATTTTTGGAGGCTCTTATTTAAACTTTGTTCAATATTAATAGCAGAGATGTTAAAAACAAAGCATGAGCAGCAGAAATTCCTTTCTGTATCAGAGATTCCAAGATGAGTAGGAAGTTTCAGGTACAGGCACTGGTCAATTCATTATTAAGTAAAATAAAAAATCAATTTATGATTAAATTTCAGCAGTAGCAGGACTGTGAATATCCATCTAAGCACTGAAGATTTGGATCCAGAAATATCAGCTCTTGGTGTTTGTTCAATCCCTTCTGTGCTTTTTATTGAGATGCTTTCCTGGATTGCAAAATCTGAAAGTCTCTTCCCTTTCTTTGCAGTATGATTAGTGACCCCTGACATCTCAGATGGCCTAAGCAGAGCTTCTGGAAATTTAAGAGATGGATCATCCCATTGGAAAATCTAAAATGCTGAGCATAAAATGTGCATTTAACACACACATGAACACACCAAAACACAAACAAGAGAAAGAGAACAAACTCCTCCACAAACAGCCTTAACGACCTGAAGGATCTTGAAAGCAATTCTTGAACCACCCAGAAGAGACCAATATTCCTCATTCTTTAAAAGGTTTTGCTATTGAGATTATATTGTGTTGGCCAACAGCTAATCCAGAGAGATCACCAATATACAGAAGTCTGTCCCCATGAGGGGATGCAGAAGAGGGTCTTTCTTTGGCTCTCAGAACAGCTATTCTTTATTTTATTTTCTTTTAGAATCAGCAATAATGTGAATAAAGCTCCAGGAGACACTGAATGCTCAGCAGAGGAGTTTGTACTTCATAGTCTGCATATCTCAATAAATTTTCATAAACTTACTCCAGAAGAGTTGTGTTAGATCCTTATACCTGTGAGGAATTGACTTGGTGTGTGTTTGTGCTGGAGGATCTGGCTCTCATCTCACCTGGAGTTCGTGAGATGTACCTTGTGGTTTCTTATCCAAGAAAGGGATAAGGAGCCAAACCCAGGTATGGACAGGAATATGGCTTGGTCCTATTCATTATCAGGTTGATCAGTAACAGTGAAGAATAACCTCAAGGTCAGGTTGGATGAGGCTTTGAGCGACCTGGTCTAGTGGAAGTTGTCCTTGCCCTAGGCAGGGGGTGGAACAAGATGGTCCCTTCCAATCCAAACCATTCCATGATTCTATGATTCTCCAAACACCCTGTGACTAAGCTTGTGGGAAGCTGGCACAAACTGGTCACGTTCAGCACCAGTGGCAGTCCTGAGACCATCCACAGCAGCTCCTGGCATGGACAACATGGACCTTTGAGTCGTCCTTTGTCTCAAATCCTTTTGGCCTTTGCATTAGCACTGTGGGATTTAAGGATGGGGAGAGTAAGGAGGGGATGAGTCTATACCTTGGTGCAGAGACTCCAGGCTGATGGACACACAACCCACTGACTCCAGACAAAAGAGTGCAGGGAAAAGCAGTTTGACTCCATTAGGATCCAGAGAAATGAAATTCCATTAATATGATTCTGGTCTACACTAATAGAGACAGCAGGAGCAGAATGCTGTGAACGTGGGGAGGCAGCTTCAAGACCTAAGGAAGTGTCCTTCTCCCATCCCGGGGTTTCCCAGCATTGCTATTCCCAACATTTCAGGCTGGGCTGGCAGATGCAGCCCTGCAGAGGAGCAGAGGACTGAGACTGTCTCCTGAACCCCAGTGCCCTGTGCTGGCATGGCAGTGGGAACAGGATGACTTAACAGAACTTAGTGACACATGGACTTAAATTAGCCTAATTTAGCTAAAATTCATTTATGGGCTGATTTTTATAGACAATAAATACAACAAAAGCCATCCTGACACACATGAGCAAATATCAGCAATGGGGTTTCACAGAGCTTGCTTTTATTAGAGTTGAAGCTGCAAATATCTTTATTGGAGTACAAGAACTCATTCTCAGGTCTTCTTGTGCTCCTGAGGGCCTTCACCCCCATGGGAAAGGCTCCCCAGGATGGCACCAAAGACAGGATCCATCGATGTCAAAAGATGGGAGATGTCTCAGATGTCCAGAGCTCTTGTCTGAGTGGTTGGTGAGGGGTCCATTTTAGGAACTGGGTGTCCTGCAAGGAAAAGTCAGGTGGTCAGTTCATCCCCCCAACTAGTAAATTATACCTGGACACCTCAAACTGCTGGACACATAAGATAACACAGGGGGTGAAGAACAACTGGAGATGCTTGTGATCTGGACCTCTGTTTCTGCTCATAAGACAACCCAGGCAAAACAAAGCATGTGGCTGCCACCTCTCAGCACACACCACAGCTATTCAGCTGTGCCTGCTGATGTCCTACAATACCTGCCAGGGTACAATTTAAGACTAAAACTAGTTTTGAATTAAAGACCTACACTGGAGAAAGTGACTGTTCCCCCTCCTTTCCTCCATGCCCTTCATAGAATCACAGAATGGTTTGGGTTGGAAGGGACCTTAAAGCTTACATCATTCCAATCCCCTTCCATGGGCAGGGACACTTCCCACTAGCCCAGGTTGCTCCAAGCCCCATCCAACCTGGCCTTGGACACTTCCACGGCTGGGACAGCCAGTTTCTCTGGGCAACCTGTGCCAGGGCCTCACCACCCTCAAAGGGAAGAATGTGTTTCTATTATCTAATCTAAACCTCCTCTATTTCACATTGAACCTGTTCCCTTTTGTCCTGTCACTCTTGTTGATATTCTCTTTTTTATAGAGAGAACAACCTGGAGTTTTTTAACATCACAAGGTGCTGCCTTTTTGCTGCCAGACACAAACCTCGACAACTAAAGGTGTTTTTTTTTTGGAGGGTGTAGGGAGTTGGAGAAGGGACTCTTTGAGGCCAGAAGAGGGGGGGAAGCTCAGTAAGTCTGT
>JAWWTY010000106.1:112915086-112933150 GCA_035222235.1 Margarornis squamiger
GCCCCCCCAGCTCCCTCAGCCCCTCCTGCTGCTCCAGCCCCTTCCCAGCTCCGTTCCCTTCCCTGCACACACTCCAGTCTCTCAATGTCTCTCCTGTCTGAGGGTCCCAGAACTGCCCCCAGCACTGGAGGTGTCCCAGCAGTGCCAGCACAGGGGGACAGTCACTGCCCTGGTCCTGCTGTCACACTGTGGCTGGTTACAACCAGGTGCCATTGGCCTTTTGGCCCACCTGGGCACACCTGGCTCATGTTCAGCTGCTGTGAACCAGCACCCCCAGGGTCTTTTCCAGCTTTCCAGCCACTCTGCCCCAGTCTGGAGCACTGCAGGGGATTGTTGTGACCAAAGAGTAGGACCTGGTACTTGGTCTTGTTGTACCTCATGCCACTGACACATCAATCCAGCCTGTCTAGACTCCTCTGCAGAGCCTTCCTACCCTCCAGTAGATCAACACTCCCAGCCAACTTGGTATCATCTTCAAATTTGCTGAGGGTACACAGGTAAAGATATTAAACAGGACCAGCCCCAGTAGTGAGCCTGGGGAGCACCACTGGTGACTGGTCCCCACTGGAAGGAGCTCCATTCATCAGCACCCTCTAGGCCCAGCCATCCTGACAGTTTTTAACCCAGAGAAGAGTGACCCTGTCCAAGTCATGAGCAGCCAGTTTCTCCAGTACAATGCTGTGGGAAACAGTGTCAAGGCTTTAGTGATGTCTAAGCAGATACCTAATCCACTAAATGGGACACCTTGTCATAGAGGAGATTAAGTTGGTGAAGCAGCACCGGCTTTTCCTAAATCCGTGCTGGCTGAGCCTGATCCCCTGGTTGTTCTTTACATGCCTCATGAAGACACTCAAAATGGGCTGCTCCAAAACATTCCCTGGCACCAAGGTCAATACAGAGGACCTTCCTTTTTTTCCCCCATCATGTCATTTTGCAACTTGGAATGAAAGATGTTAGAAAGAGACCATCGGAATGGATGTCAAGGACCTTGATTCAATAGCTTGAAGATTATGGCTCTATGACCAAGGAAGGGGAATTATAATATGAAAGTCATGGATTCCAAGAGCACAGCGATATCTGTGCTCAAGACTGGGATCTAATGAACTTCTCTGCACGTGCACCCTTTTAGCCTCCATCTCATCTATTTCCAGCCTTACCTGGAGCAGCCTGGAAGAGGAAGAAGAGAACAGCAACGAGGAAGAAAAGGATTTTCATGGCTGGCAGCTGGTAGTAAGATAGACTTTGCAGGAATGGAGACAACACCAGTGTGGACAGAAGCTGTCCGAGACCGAGCACGGGTGGTGTCTCTGCTTATAAAGGCTCAGGGACAGAACCAGGGGGTGGGGGAGTGGCAGCCCCAAGAACAGGGAGTTCATTGCCCTGTCACTATAGAGACTGGTGATGTATGAAGGTGTTGCAACCTAGCACATTAGAAGATGCCTGACCTGAGCAATGAGCACGTCTCCCAGCTGACCTGAGCAGCCAAACCACCCTGTGCCAGCTGGTGGGCTGCACCCTGGAAGGGCATGGGATTGGAGGAGGAGGGAGGTGGGTTCCTGTGGTCCACAGGAGTGTAAACCATGCGGAACTGATGGTGCCCCGTGGCTCCTGGCCATGGTCTTGTGACAGCCTGTCCTTCCCCCCAGCCACCAGGCACCGTGAGCAGAGGCAGGACAGCGTGAAGGAAGGAGAGGACAGACCCTCCTCCCTGGAGGCAAGAGCATGCAGTGACAGGACAAGTGGGAATGGCTTCAAACAGAAAGAGGGCAAGTTTAGAATGGATATTGTAAGAAATTCTTTACTGTGAGCATGGTGAGGCTCTGGAAAGGGTTGCCCAGAAAGGTTGTGGCTGCCTCATCCCTGAAAATGTTCAAGGTGAGGCTGAATGGGGCTCTGAGCACCCTGGTCTGGTGGAAGGTGTCACTGCCCATGGCAGTGGAGTGGAATGAGGTGAGCTTTAAGGTCCTTTCCAACCCAACCCATTCTGTGATAATGGTGATGAATGCAGGAAAGGACCAGAATTTTAGTCCTTACTTGGACTGGAGTTGTAGGGATGCAACTGAGGAAGGCAGGGTAGGGCTGAAAGGGTTGTGGACATTCCTCCTCCTGGCTCTGAGATTGGCAGACACAGTGGTAGCTCCAGTCTCCCAGAGGTTTTCCAGCATGGTTGACAACTCAGATACTCTCTGTATTTTATAGTTATGACTTCAGTATTAGATTTCACCAAACCTTAAAGAAGAAGTCATTAGATGGAGAAGACTGGTAAGGGAAACCCTTGCTTTTTGTGCCACTCTCCAAAGGAGACTGTGTCCCAATTCCCCTCCAGCAATCCCTGAGCTGTGTCCTGAAAATGCTGAGGGCATGCTCCTACAGGCACTGAATCCCCACACCCTACTTGGATGGTTTGAACTTTCTTCCAAAGCTGAGCCTGCTTGAAGAGTCTAAAACTACTCATTCTTTGCCCAAAATGACCTTGGTTTAAAGACTTTTTCCCTTTCTGCCTGTCACCTTCCTGATGTGCTTATGAAATGACTCACATTTCTCTGACATTCATAGATTCAACATATCAAGTCCGCTTGCATGTGATGTCTCCACACCTCTTATCACCTTGTAACATATTTCTGCATCTGAAAACAAAATCTTACTTATTTTTGTATGTCTGTGAAGGACCAGCCATAGATAAGATGGACCAGAGGAAGTGTCATCAGAGCTTTTAATACTTGTGCTTGCTTCCAAGAAATGCCCCTCTTGAGACATATGTGAACTTCAAGTGCACCCTTTTTTTTTGGACAAACAGTGCAAGCCAAGAATCATTAATGAAACCAAGTCATGAGGGTGCTTAATTATTTACTGCTTCAGCGAGAGCAGCAAACTGAAACAAAGGACAGTAATAACAGAGGGTGAGCTCTGTCTGCACACAGAGGGCAGAGAGCTCTGTGTCTGGTGAACTGGCTGTAAGTTGAGTGTAAGGAATGAAAGTGCTTCATTTAAAAAAACAAACACATTAACTTGGTATGTCAGGATTAGGATTTTAGAAACAAGCAGAAATCTTCTTTACACTTGTGGGCAGATGAGAGGTTGAGGAGGGGCAAGAGGATACAGGTGGCAAAGCAAACAAATTCCTGCCCATGGTCTGTGAAGGTTTGTCCCTGCTCAGCAGGCTGGACAAATATGTAATTGTGACAGAACTGACAGGGCTGGCAGCACTGCCAGGACCCCTGAGGCCCAAGGGAAGGAGGGGAACCCTCATTTATCTGTCTCACCTGATGGGCAGAATACCCAGAAGATGCTTGGGGTGTCAAGCCCACATTTCTCTCCCTTTGTACCTCCCAGGCTGCCAGTGGTGGGTTGCTGTGATGAAATTCTCAGGGAATGTGATGAGGAAATGGATCCAGGGAGCTGTGAGAGCTGAGGTGAACACAGGCTCTGAAATGGGCTGCTGTTCTGCTACCTCTCCTCTGTTTTTCTCCTGAACCAGGGAAAAAAACAGGTTTGAGAAGTCAGTCTTCTATATTACTCTCTGTCTGTGTGTGCACTCGAAATTAATTTTAAACCAAGCCACGGGGAACACTGACCAGCTCTTTGATTCCTGATCTGAGACAGGACATAGACACAACCCCACAACCCAAACCACCCCGAGCACCTGGTCAAGGTTTCAGAGAGGCATCCCATCCATGTGCACCCTCAGCTCAGCTTCTGGGAAAAGCAGTATGGATAAAAATAGGGAAAAAAGGGTCTAGTCCATGATCATAAAACACAGGTGACTGTAAGGAAACCATCAAGAGTGGAATTTGCTTGTAAAAAATCCAGCATTAAATGAAGAAGGAGAACGTGCTTTTCTGCTCCTTGCATAACTCCCCTCCTGCCTGTCCCACAAGGGGCAGGGGTGTTTGTTTTGGGGAGTGAGGCTGCTGAGCAAACCCTGCTGGGCTCGGCCCACACCGTCACACGTCATTCAATGGTCTTTGGAACCAAACAACGTCAGAGAGAGGGAAGGAAAGGGGCAACAGCTCCATCCTCCTCACCTCCCTCCCCCAGCTCCAGCTGGAGAGTGGAAGCAATGCTTGTCCCAGGGCCAGGCTCCCTCCATGGGAAGGTCAATGTGCCTGGGCTGATAAAACCCCCATGAAGGCTGTTTGGCACTGAGGAAAGGGAACCTGGGCAAGGTGCTCCACTTCTTCCTTCTCCTTGAGCACCAGGAGAAGATGCTGGCAAAGAGCCTCCAGTGTGCAGAGAAGCAGCAAAGCTGTGACTGATGGGAAGCTGTTGATCTTGAGGTGTCTGTAAAAGTTAATATTTGACCTGGTAGCAAAGAAGTGGGTGGGAGATTTTGTGTGAGACCTGTCCTTGTGAAGAAAAGGCATTTTGTCTTCCCAGAAAGACTAAATTCATCTCTTTGGCTCATGGATCTTTCAGGGAACTTGGGAAATTTGCCTTTTCACCTTTGAAATTGCCACTCATGGCCTTTCTTCTGGACTGTGGGGAAAGGAGTGCAAATGTCTTTGGATATAAAGGAGATTCCCTTCTTTTAATTACAATTGATGGGGAACTAATCTGCTGGATCAGAAGGGGAGAATCGATTTAGTGACAATCTCCTCTGGTCTAGGAGTAAATAAACAGGTGGCAGCAAGAAATGGTGTTGAGTTGCCCTGTCCCAAAGTGAAGGGCATGGAAAAAACAACAGTGAGAGGAACAGGTATTTAAAGACACAGTGAAGGTGACAGTGGGTGGAGGGTACACGATGTTCGTTCTCCTTGACAGAGCACTCAGTAGAGGCTACTCATGCTTCAAACCAGGTTTCAGTGGGGGAACTCCAGACCCAGTGACTGAAGTGCCTGTCCAAGACCAGTCAGAGGACAATCTCCAGTGTGTGTCCTTGCCATGGAAGTGAGATGTGAGTCACCAATCAGCAAATTTTTGGAAAGTCCATATTCCAATCATCATTTTGAAAACTGATCTGTTCTTCAAGTGATCAAGGAGGAGGTTTTCTAAGGTCCTGCATTAGCTTTTTAAGGTGAACATCAACCAAAAAGGTTTCTTCTCCCATAGCTTGAACACTATCAAAGGGTTTGGTTCCTGCTGATGTCCCACCAGCCCTCCCAGGGAAAAAGCCAAAGGTGTCCTAGGAGACAAGTTCTCAATAGACCTGGGGGAATGAGGAATTTCTTGGGAAGAACTCTCAGGGGTCACTGCAGGAGAGAGATAGGTCAGAACACTGGTCTGGGAGAAGCAGGTCCCTGTAGGACCATCAGCACAGGAGAGCTGTGAGAGCCATCCTGCACGAGGCCAACCCCAGGCTCCTCTCAGGGTCATGGGGAGTGCAGAGGTGAGATAAACACTCAAGGGGCTCTGTAGAAACTGGACAAAAATAGAAGAATGATCCTGAAGTGAGGGTGGCTGCTGGGGCGAAATGCAAGACCTTGATGAACATAAGGTACAGCATCTAGAGACAGAGATGGAGACAACCCTGTTTGGAGTAACATCTCTGTGGCTTACACACTAGAGATGTGCTGCACTGAGACAGGAGGGAAATCTGAGGCTCACTCTGTTCTGAACTGATCCAGATTTAATACCAGAGGGTTTTTTTCAGGGTGTTGAGGTTTAATCCAGCCACAAAATCAGTCCCACTTCTCATTCACTTTTTCCCTGGTGGAATGGGAAGAAAATCAGAACAGTAAAAGTGAGACAACCTGAGGGTTGAAATAAACAAGGATTAATAGGTAAAATAAAAAAGCTGTTCAAGCAAAGCAGAACAAGGAACTCATTCACCACTTCCCATAGGCAGGCAGGTGCTCAGCCATCCCCAGGAGAGCAGGGCTCCATCACATGTAAAAGTGACTTGGGAAGACAAAATGCCATCACTCTGAATGTCCCTCCCTTCCTTCTTCTTCCCCAAGGTTTTATTGCTGAGCATGACACCAGATGGTTTGGAATATCCCATGTGTCAATTGGGGTCAGCTGTCCCAGTTGTGTCTCCTCCCAACTCCTTGTGCACCCCCAACCCACTCACTGGTGGGGTGGGGTGAGGAGCAGAAAAGGACTCGACTCTGTGTAAACCCTGATTAGAAATGATAAAAACATCCCTGAATTATCAACACTGTTTCCAGCACAAATCCAAACCACAGTTCCATACCAGCTACTCTGATGAAAATTAACTCTATCCAGCCTAAACCAGCACACTGGAGAAATTTGAGGGATGCAGGGCTGATCATCCACGTGTGTAGCAGTAAGCTGAGCATGACCAGGTTATAGTCACAGAATCACAGAATATGCTGAGTTGGAAGGAACCCACAGGGATCATCGAGTCCAGCCCTCAGCCCTGCGTAAGGAACATTCCCAAGAGTCACACCCTGTGCCTGAGAGTGTTGTCCAAACACTCCTGGAGCTCTGGCAGCCTTGGGGCTGTGCCCACTGCCCTGCAGAGCCTGTTCAGTTCCCAGCCACCCTCTGGGGGAAGAACCTTTTCCTGAGATCCAACCGAAACCTCCCTTGAAACGACTCCAGGCTGTTCCCTGGGGTCCTGTCACTGGTGCCCAGAGAACAGAGATCAGTATTAAAAACAGGTTTGATGTTTTAAAAAGCAGTCTATGTGTCCAAATCTTGTTTCTGGGATGGGATAGTGAAGACCCCATCACTGTGTTTGTGAAGTCATGTGTGTGTGTCCGTATATTTTTAATGCATATATATATAAAGTTTGCAATATTGGAGGTGTTTATAAGTTGCCATTTTGCCATCCAATCACTCAGTATCAAGAGCTGCCTGTACAGTTTTTCACACTCAACTTTCAGTCTTGTCATCCTGAACGCTTTAGTGCCATCATCAAAACTGGTTGCTGCTTTAGCCATTCCCTTTTCCAGATTACTTGGGAATATGTGAGACTGTGCAGACTCACTTGTTTAAAAATATTTCACCCATGTCTGAGCCTTGAATCAAAACCACAGAGGAAATTATTGTTAATAAGAATAAAGACCACAGGTGTTGGTTTAAGAAGACATTTATTGTTGTGTGCGAACAAAATAATAATATATATATTGCTTCACATCCTCCAAGAGCTGCATGAACCTGAAGTGATTGAACATCCAAACACCCCTGTGAGGTAGGCTGGAATAGGTGGCCAAGGTGCCAAAGTGGCTTGTGTGTTAAAAGCAAAAAAAAGGGAGTGACTTCAGCGAGGAAAAACCTGGATCTCCAGAAGCGGTGTGCTAACAGGACATGCCCTCTGGAAGCTTCTTTTAATGCTCATTTGCAGGAGGGTTTAGATAGAGGAGGAATCCATCAAAATCACCTCCTCAAGGCAGTGGAAATGTTGCTGGTACAAGGGCACCGACCCAGGAAAGCCTTCTCTTCTTATTCTGCCAAAACCCTGCAAGGATACAAAAGGTCTTGTTACTTTGCTGAAGCGTAGTCTAAACTCGATCTCTAAAGCCTCAACACCTGCTAATTACCCTTCAAAATAAGTGTACAGGGTGGGTTCAGCCTGCAGGTTTAAAAACCTATTTTAGATGGTTAAAAACCATCTAGATTTAATTTAAAATTTAAAAACCATTTAGATGCCTCCATGGCATGGTGTTCAGGTCTGGGGACATCCAGTCCACAAGAATTAGGTCACTGGCAAACTAATTATACTACCACTAGTAATAACATTTTTATTCAGCTCACCCCAAAATAAAGACTGGGGGTTTGATGGAATTACTGAATCACACAAGTCTAATGCCATTTGAAGAGTTCTGAGGCATCTCCTTGGCCTTCAGACATCTTTTCTGGAAATCAGTGTTTTCCCATAGGTCATGAGCAAGCTATCTCAGCCAGACATGTAGATATGATTTAAATACTCTGTGACACCCCAAAATGCCACTAAACACACTGAATCAAACCCTTTGGGTCCAAGTTCAAAAAATTATTTTCAAAAACTCGGTTGAATCCTGCGCTGGAAAAAAAATATTTACTGTCCCTCAGAAGACCCTGCTTGTTCAACTACTAATGTTGTATTGATCAACTCAGCTGAAAATATGACAGCCCATATAAAAAGAGCTCTAATCCTGAATACTAACATCCAGCAGTACCACATATAGGTGCATTCTTCCTAGAAAGACTGTTTCTGTAGATAAAATTACACCTAAACACAACTCAGGAGGTCTCATTCCTCCCCCAGCCCCAATTGTCCTTTGATTAGGCCTAAGAGATGCTTATAAAGAAATTTGATGTTGGAGATCTGCCATCTGCTCCTCCCAGTGTGTTTGTTACCAGCAGAAATTGCTCCCTAAAGAGGATGAGCAGTCACAGAGCTGAGGGCTCACATCATTCCTTTCCCATATTAGGTAAGTTCTGTACCATTTACTCTCCTGAGTTCCTAAGTGGATGCTTCTTTAGCATCTTGATCTCCTGGTCAGAAACCTCCCACTGTTGGAATGACTTGGGTTTCCTGAAACCACTGGTTGACTGAAGATCCCAATGTGCTGAATAAATGCTATAAAACCTCTTTCCTACAGCCATGTCATCACACTTTCATCACACTTTCTTCATCTTCTGGGAACCCTTAAGCTCTGGAAATTCTATAAAAAACAGAATAAGGAATTCTGTAGAATTCAAAAAATATGGATCTGAGCTCTCCCTTTATTTTAAGCCAAGGTCTGTCCTGGCACATCCATGGCTGAGGATCTGCCTGAACATCATTGCTGGGATGAGTTATGTCACCATACCTGTCCTCTTCATCAAAAAATACAGGAACTTCTCCTAAGAGGGCACTAATTCAGTGTGTATGGCGGTCACTGCAGCTGGCAATGATCATCTTGTGGCCATTAATGGAAGAAAATCATTGCAGCAATTAAATGCCTGGGGAATACGTTTTATGCTAAGCTAAAGAGCATTCCCTAAAAGCATGTTGAAAACCTCAAGGAAATAAAAATCTGGCTGTCAGGGAAACTACAGGCATCATTAGAATGTGGTCTCCAAAGTCAAAGGTGAAATGCACAGCCAAGTCTTCACTCACTGACAAATTCACTCTTTCTTCACCTTTCTAAGAGCTGAGCAGTGGTAGGGGGAAGGAGAGATGGGAAAACAATGAGAAGCAGAGTTCTTTGAACATATTTCCCCCTTTAAATTTAAACTTTTGTGGCAATTTTGGAAATTAAAAGAACAGAAGGAGGGCAAATTGTTTCCTCTTTTGGGTGAAAATACTGCGAAATATTTTCCTAATAATTTCTTGAATAAACTTCCTTCTTTATTCCCCTATTAAAATTTAAAATAAAGCGAAAAACAGTGAATTCTGGCAAACTTGGATCCCCCTGAACCCTTCCTCTTGTACAAAACTTCCATCCAAATGAATAGTGCCCTTAAACACACTTCGACTACATACACATGTTCATCCTCCCCCTGGGCTTTCTCATGAAGGGCTGCCCTGCAAGCCCCATGGAGTTGTGCAGATTATTAAATGAAATAGTCAATAAAATAACAGGACAAAAACCCCTCCCTCTGATGCCCTTGAGCCCCTGTGGCACCTACTTAGAGCAGCAGTTCAGCAGCCCCCCATGGCAGGAGCCGGTGGCAGAGAAGGTGGGTGGGCACACCCCGGCACGGCAGAAGTTTCCCTGTCTCCTGCACTCTGCAGTGTCAGGGAAAATGGGGTCTGCAGAACCTGTGGGAGGTGAAAAAGGTTCAAAACATCAGTTTGCAGACTGAAATGATGAAGGATGAATATTAATTAAATCATATGTTGCTTTTTCAAGAAGATGTCACCGTTAGCACCGATGCTCTTGGACCCACCCACTGCAGCATCCCGATGGCATCAGATTTAGCCTGTCAGGTGATAGTTGCTTTTTTCCTCCTATGAACACACTTTTGCTTTCAAAACCTCCTAGTTTTTATAGGATTTATTTTGCTTCTCACCTGAAGTAGCCTGGAAGATGAGGAGGAAAACAGCAAAGAGCAGGTAGAGGATCTTCATGGCTGCTGATCGCTTGTGGACTGTGAGATCCTGCAAAGCGCCAGTGGTGGATGGAGCTGGCTTGAGGAAAGGCTGGGAACGACACCCTGTATTTATAGGACCCTTGGGATTGTGCAAGTGTGACCACTGAGTGCTTTGTCAATGAGTAACAGCAATGAACCTTCTGGAAAGGGGCCGGTTATCCCCCTTATCGCAGGTGGCAGGGAACATGTTGCAATCCCCAAGGGTGAATTTCCACTTAATGTCTCAGTTATATAACGTGACCATCAGCCAAGCCCGACCGAGCTGCACCAATTTTCATGGCTTTTGCAGACCTGTTTCCAACACAGGCACTGGGGTGGGTCAGGCAGGAGGCTTGGAAGTCAGTCTCCATTGGAGTGGGGACCTTTCTTTGACCCTGGATTCATCACTCACTGACAGTTCACGTAACATTTTGGCTCTGTCTCGCCATCCCTGTCACCAGGTGGATGATGTCAAAGGCAAAGGAAAGCATTGGGAAAGACTTCAGATGATGCAACTGTTCTTTGTCACTTTCTGTACAGGTCTCAGGACAGTCTCACCCACTGCAGACAGCTGACACAAAATCTCCCCCTCCCTCAATCCTCATGTACATCATAGAATCTTGGAATCATAAAACAGCCTCAATTGGAAGGGTCCTTAAAGATCATTTAGTTCCTTAAGGTCCTTAAAGATCATAGGCAGGGACATCTTCCACTAGACCAGGCTGCTCCAAGTTCCATCCAGCTTGGCATTTCATCCCACATCAATCCCCTCTGTCCTACCTTCAGTCCCATGGCAGAAATTCTGATCTCTTTGTGCTCAGTTCCTGTTTGCCCATATTAAAAACCTCAAGAGCTGCAGTTCTGACAGTTACTAACATGTCTCTTTCCTTTTAAAGAAAATAAACAATTTCATATACATGTACAAGTTTGTGCTGCAATGCCAAATGTTACCCCAAAAGGTTGGGAGAATGGGCTGATTCCATAAGAATCTTGGCTGACACAATGCCCCAGAGTGCAACATCTTTTGGGGCTTCACTTCAGAGCACAATCCCCGTGGATCTACATCTTCTAAGAAGGGGATCAATGCAAAGAAGGTTCTTCATGAAATCCTGGGCTTGTGGATGCCAAATGACCACAACATCCTTGCACCCATGGGAATCCTCCCTTTGCCCAAACACCACCACACCCAATAAACGGGTTTCAACTCTGCCACAGCCCAAGTGTCTCTGCAGTTCCTGCCTCTGACATTCTGGCTCAGTGGTTTGCTTTCTTATTACCTCTTTTATTATGTTTGACTCGGAGTTAATGGTACTTTTGTTCTAAGAATTATTCGAAGGATGAAAACATTACCGCTGTTTATGTTTAACCTCAGTGCTCCTGGGCAGGCTGGAGCAGCTGAGGGAGTAGCAACAAGGTGAGTTACTTCAGTGTTTATGCAGCAAGTAACAGTAAGATAAACACCTATTTCCCTCTTCCACCCATAAAATCTAATTAACCAAAAAATGTCACGTTCTTTTTTTTGTCCTTTTTTTATTTATTTTTTTGTAACCTTACCTTGAAAATGATCTTTTCCCTTTTCCAGCAACTCTCCAGCTTTCCTCTGGAGAGGAGAGTTGATTTGTCACTCCTCTCTCTTCTCTTTCAGTGAGATGTCAGTGGGACCCTCCGATGGAGAGGCAGACACTTGATCAGCAACACCAGCATGAACAAACCGGGAAACAAAACCCTTTTGTTTTTAAAAAGACCCATTGAAATGTGAATTTTCCCTGTCTTCTTTCCCTGACAGAACAACGTGGTGATATTTTGCAAATGGAAATGTGTTTTCTGAGCATTTATTGCACCAGAAAACGTCCCTGTTAGGGAGGAGTCTTGCTTTTTCTCATATAAAACCAGTGTGGCACTGGAGAAGGTGGAGATCACTCTCTGCTATCACATGCAGTGATGCTTTCATAGCTGTATCATTTTCCAGCTGTGGGATGCATCAAATCTATTATGAGAAACAAATTGTTTTAATTTCACTGATAAAAGTTGCCATAACATTCAGATTTTGCTGAATAACCTCCTTTTTTTGCAAAAGGAGAACAGCCCTTTAAGAAATAAGGAAGAAGTTTATTACAACAAATAAAGTGGTAAAACACTGGCACAGGTTGCCCAGAGAAGCTGTGGCTGCCCCATTCCCCATCCAAGGACAGGTTGGACAGGGCTTGGAGCAACCTGGGCTAGTGGAAGGTGTCCCTGCCCATGGCAGGGGGTGGGAATGAGATGATCTTTAAGGTCCCTTCCAACCCAAACCATTCTGTGATTCTACAATTCCATGGTTCTATAAAAGCGACCAACATTTCAAGCCCTGCTTACACAGGTAACCAGAAATCATGCAGAGCAACAGGAAAATTCCATGACTTTGACTTCTAACAAAAACAAAGACAGGTGCAAACTGGTTCTTTAAAACCAGGCAAAGCCTGTAAAGAACCCCCAAGGATCAGAGCAATTCATGCAGCACAGCAGTGACCTGGGGCTGGAACACAGCAGGATGTGCATGGAGCTGTGTCCTGCATTAGCCAGGGCCACGATGGAGCCCTGGAAACCTCTGTTGAACATTAACTCCCCTCTATGAGCTGGGAAACTCAAGGAGCTGCGGGTACCTACCCCAGAGATATCAAGTTCCCTAAGCAAAGAGGAGTTGGGGGCACTTTGCAATTCAATTTTGCTGAATTGCACAGCTTTCCAAAGGGGATATGGCAAGGAAAATCCAACATGTTGAGTGGGGTCAGCCCTTGCAAGCAGGTTTTCACCCTGATTTCTCAATCTTCTGAAAAACAGATGGGTTTTTTTCTCCTCTTCTTCCCTTCTTGGCTGACAAACTATCCCCTACAACAGATATCATGAACAACATATATGATGTCATAAATGAGGCTTTTTGCCTCAATGTTTCCATAAAGATATTCTCTTAAGTACAACTTAACAGCTAATGACTAATACATTTTTATTTTTTTTAAAGTCTAGGAACTATTATGCTTTTGAGAATGGTTGTTTATAATGGGGTTATAAATAGTGCTTGGACACCAGTAGAACCTAATTTTGCATTTAAAGCTGCATGGACATATGGCTATTTAGGAAAGCATATGCTTATATCCCATTAAAACCAAGTTCATGTTTGCACATTATTTTATTGGTTTTCCTAGTTGAGCTACAAATCCTTAAAATAGATGCAGAGTGATTTATTTCCAGTGCTTCAGCTTTCATTAGTCACCAGTAAGTTAATTAAGTATGATAATATTTTGTTCTTCAGTTTTACTCTTTGTCTGCTGCTCCCAAGACTTAGCAAACAAGCTAAAATAACATGGGCTGAAATCTTACATCCATTTTATCATCACCACCATGGAAACACAGGACAATTTTAACAAAACAACAGGCATTTGGGTTTTCCAACTTTTGGAGCTGGCTATTCTTCTTTTATGGTTTTCTGTATGGGAAATTCTTCCCTGTGAGGGTGGGCAGGCCCTGGCACAGGTTGCCCAGAGAAGCTGTGGCTGCCCCATCCTTGGAAGTGTACAAGGCCAGGTTGGATGAAGCTTGGAGCAACCTGGGCTAGTGGGTGGAAGGTGTCCCTGCCCATAGCAGGGGGTTGCAATGAGATGATCTTTAAAGTCCCTTCCAACCCAAGCCAGTCTGTGATTCTATGCTGCTGCTTCATCCATGAGGCTTTATTAGTGTAAATCCTCTAACAGATACACTCTGCTCTTGTGCAAAACATTCCCACACGTGACTTGTGGGTAAAGTGGGTAAAGACTTGTCAGTAAGGTGGTTTATGCCTTTTCAAATGGGTTAGATGGATGTACAAGGCATGTTTTACCTCTCTTGTTCCATCAGTCTTAACTGTGCTTGGTGAGAGTTGCATTGGCCCCCTATTAAAGAAATATCTTAAACATTTTACAGGAAGAAAAGTACAGTAGTTAATGAATGCTGATGTGTGAGATATTTCCCAGTGCCACTGAAGAGGCACAAGAGGAGGCTCCTGTACATGTAAGGTCCAGGGATGCTGCAATGCCAGGCTCTGGGGGGGACATGGTCAATTATTACCTACCCATGGTTGCTTTGATCTTGATTGCATGTGCCCTCACATTGCAATCCAGACAGTGAGTCAACATCAAAGAGACATTTAAATGACAGCACTGGAAATCAGCATGCAGAATGTACTGTCCTCTGCTCCTCTAAGCTGAGGGAGAATTCCTCTGTGGGGGTGAGAGTGAGAAGGAATAGTAATCAGTGTTTAAGAGGTAGGCAGGATACAGGATTTTCTGTAAGTAATGGAGAATAGTACTTCTCTGGTCCAGCATGAGTTCCTTGATCTGTTACACAGCCCTAATCCTGCTGCAGAGATGCTTTTCCTGGAAGGGGATGAGGCTCCTGTGTGGATAATATCCTATAGAATAGCACAGAAGCTTTAGTTTTAACAAATATTGTGCAATTGATGACAAACTCAAACATCAGAAGTCTTTTCTTAGACACTGATCAGTCTCTAAATGCTTCTCTCTGGGCATCAGCTAAGTGTCTACTCCTATGGTGTATTGGGTAGGTTTCTGTTGATTTTGGCACCATCATCATCAAAAATACAATCACTGGAGCTCCACTGGCTCATTAGGTAGGTAATTGTTAATGCTGTAGCCACAAAAATTGGATTCATATATATTTATATACATATATAAAATACATTTCAGTGTGGCATTGATTTTAACCTGCCCGTACATGTTTATTTTCACGTGTAATAGACACATCCACTGCATCTGCTACATCCAAAATCTCATTAGAACCTATCAAGTTTCAGCTAATTCAGGTAGCAGGGTGTGAAAGCTGATTGAGCTGATCCCTCTGTCTGTCCATTCTGATCATCCACAATATTAAAATTATTAAAACAGATCTGGTAGTTTTGTCCTCTGCTATCCCTCTGCCAAAAAATGCCTCTTTATCCTACTGCTAGCAATCTTTCCTGTGCCATAAATGATTTGGGATCAAAACATCTATTTTCTACACAAACCAGTGTTCTGAATAAAGTTGTACTGGGTTTCCTCACAGTCTCTGCCCGAGTGCCACTGTCACTTAAGAAAATCACAATGATTAAGAGTTTGTGAGGGACATCTATATCCCATATATGAAGTTAATCATTGTAGATGTGTATTACTAATTTAACAAACAAAATATGTCCATTGCGTTATAAAAGATTACTTGAAATATCATATCATAGAATCATAGAATGGTTTAGTTTGGAAGGGACCTTAAAGACTATCTCATTCCAACCCTCTGCAATGGGCAGGGACACCTTCCACTAGACCAGGTTACTCAGAGCCCCATTCAACCTGGACTTAAAATCCTTTAAAGAACAAAGAAATCAAGCCATATGGAGGACTCCCTTAAAATAAATATATTGTTACTTTAATTTACTCAGTTACTTCATTTCACAGAATCACAGAATATGCTGAGTTGGAAGGGATCCACAAGGATCATCGAGTCCAGGATAGCCCTGCACAAGGACCATCCCCAAGAGTCACCCCCTGTGCCCCAGAGCATCATCCAAACACTCCCGGAGCTCTGGCAGCCTTGGGGCTGTGCCCACTGCCCTGCAGAGCCTGGTCAGTGCCCACCACCCTCTGGGGGAAGAAACTCTTTCTAAAATCCAACCTAACCGTGCCCTGACACAACTGCAGGCCATTCCCTGGGTCCTGTCCCTGGTCCCCACAGAGCAGAGATCAGTGCCTGCCCCTCACGAGGAAGGTGCAATTGCAATGAGGTCTCCCCTCAGTCTCCACTTCTCCAGGTGAACACACCAAGTGCTCTCAGCCTCTTCTCACACGTTTCCCATCAAGGCCTTTCACCACCTCAGTTTTCCTCCTTTGGACACTCTCCAGAGATTTAATATCTTCCTTATATTGTGGTGCTCAAAACTGACCCAATATTCAAGGTGAGGCTGCCCCAGTGCAGAACAGAACAGAACAGAACAGAACAGAACAATCCCTCCCTTGGCTGGCCAGCGATGCTTTGCCTGATGCCCCCCAGGACATGACTGGCCCTTCTGGCTGCCAGGACACTGCTGACTCATGTCCAACTTGCCCCTGGAAAGCAGCTCTGGGGTCAATATCACAGGCAACCCTCAGTTACACAAGTCATGATGTAATCAAGCACATCACCAATTTCCAATGGACCAATCAGTGCACTGTGTAAAGCAGGGACTGGAGCTGTGGGTGGAATTTGTTTGTTCCCACCCAGTGGGCTCTGTGTGCTGGAGATGGGAAGAGAAGGGGCAGTGCCTGGCTTGGGACTAAGTGCTCTTCCCTTGTGTCTATGCCACCCAATGGTTTGCTTCCCAGGTTCTAGTTTAAGACAAGTTTCAGTTAATTTTCTTATTGGAGCTGCCCCCTTTGTGGGTTGAAAACTCTGTATGTGACTGTACTATTTCTTAGGGGTCAGATACAGGACATTAAACATCTGTTTGGTGTCTGATGTCCCTGCCTCTTAAATGTCTCCTTAAGATAAGCATAAGGGTGGTGAGGCCCTGGCACAGGTTGCCCAGAGAAACTGTGGTTGTCCCATCCCTAGGATTGTTCAAGGCCAGGTTGGATGGGGTCTGGAGCAACCTGGGATAGTGGAAGATGTCCCTGCCCATGGCAGGGGGTTGGAAATGAATTATCTTTAAGGTTTCTTCCAACCCAAACCAGTCTGTGATTCTATGATCTATCAGATGATCCTCTGGGAGCACCAAGTAAATCTGCTCTCTGCCTCTCTCCGTATTTCATCTCTCCATCCCTGGATGTTGTTTCCTCACCATGTTGCCCCCATGCTGGGGGATGAGGCTTCCTCCAACCTTAGCTGGGAGCAAGAATGACATTGCAGCACAGGCAGAGTCCAGCATGGAAGAATCCCTCAAAAGAATAGGGAAGTCACCAGGTTGTTAATTTTTGGTCCCCCTTTTTTGCAGACAATTTGACAGGGTACAAACCAACCTGACTCTCATCTGCTGAAGTTGGCAAAACAGTCAAGATGATTTTCTGTGACCCAACCCCTCAGCAGCCAAGAGGGTCACTTCCAGCCCTCTGCATAAAGGTCTCCACAAAGCCACCCACGGCTAATAGTTCCCGCTCCCCTGTGCATGACTTTTCTGGGAACCTCTGTTGTAAATGGCAGCACCTCAATCCCTCCTCCAAGGATGGGATTCCTCCTGGGTAATGAGCCAGACACTTCTAGGAAACTGACCTTTGGAAAGACCAAGACTTGCTAGCAGAACTAAGGATTTGGTTTCTCAAGAGTCCTCTGTACACTTTTCACACCCACGTCTTTTCTGGGGGTGTAAAACCCAGTTTAATCCACCTCCAGCCCTCCCAGTTTAATCCATCCTCCCATCTCCAGCCCTTCAGAGGGGCAGTGAGAATGGTTTTGTGGGTGTTGGTGCAAAGAGTATATATAAGAGTTTGGCTTTGATAAAGGATTATAAAAATATAGCAAAGAGACAAACTCCTTATCAATGGAAACTCCATGGATGGCTGTTCCTTAGGCAGGAACTTCAAGACAGAGTTCTCTGGGTTGGCCAGTTGTGCCAGCTGAAGTTGATTGGGAATAGGAACATAATTACCATCAAATTCTGACTTTTCTAACTCCTTCTCTTGGATTGAGGCAGAAGAAAAGATGACAAAGAGGCAAATTTGTGGATATTCCAGAAGTTATTTTGGCACACCTCCCTGTGTGCTGATGGAGTCTGGTGATGGTTGACAGTCCAACAGTGGGTGGAGGAGTTTGCCAGAGGAAAGATGGGAAGGAGAGTTGTGTCAATCATGCAAGTAAATATGACAGGCACCATTCTTTAAAGACTTGGGGTTGTTCAGACTCAAGAAGAGAAAACTGGGGAGACCTCAGAGCCCATTTCAGTGCCTAAAGGAGCTCCAAGAGCTGGAGAGGGACTTTGGACATTGACATGGAGTGACAGAACAACAGGGAATGACTTCAAACTGACAGAAAGCAGGGTTAGAATGGATATTAGGGAGAAATTCTTCTCCGTGAGGGTGGGCAGGCCCTGGCACAGGTTGCCCAGAGAAGCTGTGGCTGCCCCATCCCTGGAAGTGTCCAAGGCCAG
>JAWWTY010000106.1:112948236-113006883 GCA_035222235.1 Margarornis squamiger
GCAGTGCCTAAAGGGGCTCCAGGAGAGCTGGAGAGGGACTTGGGACAAGGCATGGAGGGACAGGACACAGGGAATGGTCTTAAACTAAAGGAGGGAAGGTCCAGATTAGATAATAGGAAGAAATTCTTGTCTATGATGGTGGAGAGGCCCTGGCACAGGTTGCCCAGAGAAGCTGTGGCTGCCCCATCCCTGGAAGTGTGCAAGGCCAGGTTGGACAGGGCTTGGAGCAACCTGGGATAGTGGGAGGTGTCCCTGCCCATGGTGGGGAGGTTGGAATGAGATGAACTTTAAGGTCCCTTCCAACCCAAACCATTCTATGATTATCCTATGATATTCCAGCTGCCTTCTAGCCACCAAAATGATGGCTGATTTCCTCCAGGTTACCCCTTACCAACCAGTTTGATCTTTGAAGTCAACAAGGAACGATGCTCTGGGGTGGGTCAGTGTTGAGAACCAGCCCTCCCAGTGGTCAGGCAGGGAGGTGTTGTTGTTTCTCCACTTGCTCTCATGACCCTCTGCCATTGTTCCTGCTTAGCCGTGTGCAGCGGTCAGACTGTACCCCACACTCACCCCTGCCAAGGTCCCCCAGACAGCCAGCTCTGTCCCCACAGCCCTATAAATGCCACGGTGCTCCCTCCTCCCCTGCTCAAAGGTTCTGGCGTTGTGGCCCTCTCTCCACGCTGCAGCTGAGACCTTCCACCATGAAGCTCTTCTCCTGCCTCGTGGCTCTTGTTGTTTTCCTCCTCCAGGCTGTTCCAGGTAAGGGGAAGGAGCCACTCTGGGTTCTGCCTCTGTAGGAGGTACAACTCACTTGTGTGGTGGTGCAGAACATGCTCTTCAGCTCCTCTCGTTAGAGCAGTTCCCTATTTCTCAGTCTAGAAGCAGAAGTGAATAATTAACATGTGGTGACCAGGTGTCAAATTAGAACCTCCCCACAGAAGCCACTGTTGGCTCCTTATGACTCTTTGAAGTCTTTTGATGACACTCTTGGAATATGATACCATGGAAATCATCTGCCTCTTCTAACCCCAAGGTTAGAAATTGTCTCCCTTGTGTAGGGTAGAAAAAAGCAGAAAAATTCCCTTTTATTACTCAAGTTGAGCTATACCAGTGAAGGTGACTTCAGCTCTCTGAATATTCTGGTTCCTCTTCCTCAGCCCTTCTGCTGCACTGAGAAATTTTCTGATCGTGTTCTTCATATTTCTTCTGCACGTTCTTCATGCTTAATGAAACTGCTCATTTTGCATTAAGGCTGTCAGAGAAGGAAGGAGCTGGGCAAACTGCTTGTTCCCCTTAATTGGGTCAGATCCCCCTTAATTGGGCCAGATCCCCCTTTTGGAGGTTTTTTTAAGTCATAGTTACGTCTCAGGGCATGTGATCACCATGCTGTTCCTTGCATGACCAGCCTGCAGCATTGCATTTTCAGAACTTGGAAGCATCCAAAGGCTGGGCTGTTCCTCCCCACTACAGCTTGAATGCCCAGGATATGTTCAAAAGGTTGCCATCAACATCTGCTTTTCACTCTAGTTGTAAAAAAGCTTTCCTTTTTGGCCAAAACATCAGGAATGCCTAAGTTCCTGGGACATGTGGCCTCAAGGCTGCCCTGTTCAGTGAGTCCCAATTTGTGTTTTCAGGGAGTTTTGGGGCAATGCCCAGGAAGCAGAACTGTGGGACTTTGCTTCCTCCTACGTGCCTGATCCTGGCACAGGAGTAGCAGCCTGGGCTTGGTGTGGGAGAATGAATCCATGAATCCCTGGTGTGGGTAGAGCTGGAGAAAACACTCTTTTTTCCCCTTCTCCTCTTTTCTTGCCTTTCACATCGCTCCATTGTCTTTTCTTATTATGCCTCCTGCTTATGTATTTTAAAACTCACCTATAAGAGACCTTAGAAGAGTTCAGCTACTTCTAGTGAACTCATATAAAGTCGCTCCCATAGATTCGAGCCTTCTTTATTTTCCAGTCCTCCAACCCCTCTGTCCATCTCACCACTGGGAATCAGAAAGAGAGTAAGCACAGAGTTAAAGATCCTGATGACTAGTCCTGATGACTTAGTTTTGGTTCCCCACAGCCAGTTGTTCCTTGGAAAAGCTGCCATGAGTTTTGGGGGTATTTGTATCAGATCCCTAAATGGAGTTTCAGCAGGAGGCAGACCCATAAGAAATGGACTGATCCTGCAACACAACTGGGAATTCCATTCTTCCTGTAGGTCTTGGCTTGCCCAAAGACACCCTGCGTTGTTTGGAATACCACGGCTACTGCTTCCATTTGAAATCCTGCCCAGAGCCATTTGCTGCCTTTGGAACTTGCTACCGGCGTCGGAAAACCTGCTGTGTGGGTATGTGTGGGACCCCTGCCCAGCCAGGAGAGGACTCCAAATCACAGAATCACAGAATGGTTTGGGATGGAAGGGATCTTAAGGCTCATCTCGTCCCAACCCCCTTTCACTAGGTCAGGTCGCTCAGAGCCCCATCCAGCCCGGCCTTGAACTCTTCCAGAGATGGAGTCAAAGCCATCTCCAGCCACATACAAAGATGGATCCGTCTGTTCCTCCACTAACACCAGCATGGAGCATTTCAGGCTGCACAAATACCCTGTAGCCCAAAGCCCTTTGTCCAAGAGATGCCTGGGGGAATAATTTTGGCCCACACAGAATCCTTCTTGCTTGACAAACCTTATAAATCATCTGTTGGGAGTCTGCTGGCTGGACCCACCCTGCTGTGTTTAGTAGGTGCCAGCTGACCTCTTCCCTCTAAATTTATCTAATCCTTCTCAGACTTGCTTATTTTTGCTGCTCCTCACCAGTTAACATATATTATTAATGAATATGCACTTTAGAGACAACTGTGCTCATCCTAAGGTTCCTCTGAAATAGCACCCTGGATCTGTGGCCAGTAGTAGATATTTCTACACAGTTACTCTCTGTGTGTAAAGTGACCACAACCATAACATCACACTTCCCTCTATATTCTCCAGGCTTTCAGGAATGTGCAGCTCGGGATTTTTATATTTAGGAATCTTTGTGTTTAAAGGTCCTTACTAGATTTCCCCTCCCACCTTAGATTAGGAATTCCTTCTATTTGTTTTAAAACCTCATCCCTCACAATTTTATTCAGTGCCATTGAAACGTAAACATTCTGCATTTTCTTCACACCCTTCCAATATCCCTCCTTCAGTTCATTCTTTTCCAAGCTGGTGGGTCACAAATTCCTTCTTCTCTAGAAGTGCTCTGATAAGCCCCAAAGTCCATCTTCGTGTCTTGGCTTTTGGAGACACAGTAACCACAACTTCCCAAAAATTTTTTGGTTCAGATGATGGTGTCATATTTTCTGGTTTGACTTAACTCCTCTGAATTGCAGACACAACATCCATCTCCCACATTTGTCGAGAGGAGGGGGGTCACTGTGTAGCCCCACACATCAGATGCCTGCAAGAACAAGTGGGACTCTGCCCTCGCAGGGGATGGAAGTGCTGCTCAGAATTGTGACAAAGACCTCATGGAACTGCAGAAAACCACAGAAACACATGGCCAAGAAAACAAATGAGTGGTTTTTTTCCGAGTGGTTTAGAGATTTCTGGTGTTCTTAACATGTAAAGTGTGTCATTAACTAGATGTGATATGTTTCTTTATATAACAAAGGCAATAAAAGTTAAATAAACAGATATAACAATTGTGTATGTATGGAAAGAGGCAGAATGTCTCTGCATTACACCCACACACTGAAATCCACACAGCTTTGCTGTTGCATCCTTGGAAACCACATCTCCTAATCCTACTTACCAGCCTAATCTTATTTACCATGTTGATGTTGTGCTTGGATGCTTTACAGGATTCAGGGCAATTAATCAGAGAATCCATTTAGATTGGAAAGGAACCCCAAAATCATTGAGTTCAACCTTTGATGGATCTCCACCTTGTCAACCAGACCATGGCACTGACTGTCACTTCCAGATGTTTCTTGAACACTGAACACTTCCAGGGAGCAGCTGAGGGAGCTGGGAATGTTTGTCCTGCAGAAAAGGAGGCTCAGGAGAGACCTTATTGCTCTCTAAAACTGCCTAACAGGAGGTTGTAGCCAGGGGGGTTTGATCTCTTCTCGCAGGCAACCAGGATCAGGACAAGAGGAACTGTCCTCAAGCTGTACCAGGGGAAGTTCAGGTGGGAATTAGGAGGGATTTCTTCATGGAAAGGGTGGTTAAGCATTGGAAGGGGCTGCCCAGGGCAGTGGTGAAGTCCCCATCCCTGGAGGGATTTAAAAGATGTGTAGATGTGGTACCTGGGGACATGATTTAGTGGTGGGCTTGGTAGTGCTGGGGAATGATTGGTCTTGATTGTCTTACAGGTCTTTTCCAATTTAAATGATTTTATGATTCCAGCTATGTTGTTTTGTTTGAGGTTTTTTTAGAGAGAAGGAAACTTTTAACCTTGCTCTTTCAGCTCTCCAGTATAGGATATGCTCACACAGCACTTCTATTACCACAGCTGAGGGGACAGCAAACAGCAGGGCCAGGCAGGGCAGCAGCAAAATCACATTTCACAGCAAGAGCCGCACGTGTATCACAGATTTACCACCACAGGGTGCATTGCTGAGCTAACAGCCACCTCCTCCACCAGTGCTGTGTGCTCATCATGCTCAGGAATGAAGCCTCCCAAATTCCTCAGAAGCCAAAGCTGGAAAAGAATCACACCCAGGTGTCAGCTGGAGAAAATATTCACACGAGCTCAGATTAAAAATGAATCACTCCTAGCCCGCACCGTTCTCCTCCTTGCAGCTCCTCAGGAGTCTTCCCTTGCAGGTTGCCTTCCTCCCACCCATCACTTTCCAGGATTTTGCTGGCTGCAGGTGGAGGGAAGAGGATCCCTTTGAGCCTCTTTTCCCAGCTGACAACCTACCAGTCCAAAATTCCAGCTGCCAGGGAGAAGGGAATCAGGGAAGCCGATAACCAGTGAGGGTGAATCAAGTCAACATTGTTTGGAGCCACAGCACTGGGTCAGAACGACACGAAGTGTTTCCCAGCAGCAAATGTTACGCCTGAGACTGGAGTATAATTAACTCCTGCCTGCTCCTTCCCTCTCCACGGATGCCATCCAGCATGCCAGCTGCACGCAGAGGCTTCTGCAAAATCCTACACTCAGCCCTGCGATTTTCCAGCAGAGCCAGAGCAATGGAGATCCTCGTGGTCATTTTCATCTTCATCTCCCTGACCCAGCATGGTAAGACCAGGAAGGCCAAGGGTGGTAAACAGAGGGATCTGGAACAGGGATAATCTTTTCTCACTGTCTAATATTGTAGGTACTGAGAAAAGGTGTCCTCAGGTTTCTGGGTGAGGAAAAATTGGCAAAATGCATGAGTTAACACCCTGGGGTAATGGAAAAATGAGCAAGGATTCATAGAATAATAGAATGGTTAGTGTAGGAATGAGACCATAAAGGTCATCTAGTTCCAACTCCCCTAAGAAGAAGGTGTGAAAATGGGGCAGCTCACTGCCTTTCTAGGAGAAGCCCTAGTGGAGATGCCCTGTGCTCTGGGAAAATATTCCTGCTTTTTCTCAGGCTGTGGTTGCCTCCTTGGCAGGGCAAGGACAACCACCTACTGACCTTCCATGCTCAGTCTTTGCCAATGTCCTCAGAAAACAACTTCATGATAAAGTGTCCCTTGAGGGAGGCTGGCTCTGCCACTTGGGGTGTTTAACATGGATATCTGAGGCTGTCCTGTGTTGGATGGGGATGCCCAGGCTCCGTGTGTGCTCCCAGTGCTGGCTTACCTGGCCAGGCATATGGTTCCACAGGAAACCCCATGAATTTTACCCACCAACTTGCTGCTTCTTTGTGCAGGAGATGCTCATGGACCAGAGGGCTGTAACCACGAAGGGGGCTTGTGCAGAGTTGGAAACTGCATTTCTGGGGAATACCTGGCTCGGTACTGCTTTGAGCCCATCATTCTCTGCTGCAAAAGTTTGTCACCCGCCACCACAAAGAGCTGAAGGTTTCCAAAAAGCCAACTGCAGCACATGGAGAGCTGCAGGCTCTGCTGACAAGGCAGGAGCAGCTGTTGGGAAGGAGATTTTGTGGTTTCTCTGACTGTTGCTCCCCTGGGAGAACATGGCTATGGACTCACTCCTGAACACTTCGCTTTTGTTGTGACTTCCAAGGAAACACTGGGACAAGAAGGAATTGGGGCAACCCAAACTATTTATCACCCCTGTGGGACTCTGGTTGTTACCTGTCACACACAGGTGAGAAATTGCCTTTCTCCTTACCTGAAAGCAATAAAATCGAAGTTTAATGAGCAGAAAGTGCCTGTCTGTGACTTAGCAAAGTCACTGGAAGTAAGACCTACCCTGTCCCACTGACCAAGAGTGAACACAGCAGCCCTCACCTTTCCAGCAGAGCAGGGTGACTGTCTCTTTATTTCCCTTTCCAGAGAAAATCATTGCAATGGGGACAGTGATTTTGGCATCACTTTTGGTGCAAAAGCCATCTGGTTTGACATAAAGTCAAATGTGGTCTGTGTTTCTTTCCCCCCATATCCATTCTTCTTTTCCAGGCTGTGCCAGGTTCTTAAAGCAATCACAGAACCCTAGAATGGAAGAGACCTTAAAGATCATCTCATTCCAACCCCCTGCCATGGGCAGGGACACCTTCCACTAGCCCAGGTTGCTCCAAGCCCCGACCAACCTGGCCTTGGACACTTCCAGGGATGGGGCAGCCACAGCTTCCCTAGGAAACCTGTGCCAGGGACTCACCACCCTCACAGCCAAGAATTTTTTTCCTAAGGGCCCAGGTTTACTTGTTTTAAACATATTGGTGAGAGGGTCTGAAAGCTGTGTCCCATTGTCCCTGACAGGCTGCCCTCCCCACTCAAGAACAGCTTTTCTGGTGCTTCTCCTTTCCTCTGTGGTCACCCAGCCATAGTCCCCCCAAAATTAGCCTCTTTACCCCTAACAGCTTTCTTCCTATGGCCTCCATCAGCCTAAATCCATTAGCTGTCCAGATCCACTCTCAGTCCTCCTGTGTCTTTTCAGCAAGAAATTTGGACACCCCCCTTCCTTTGTGAGCTCCTGGTCTCCCTTTCCAGGTAAAATATTTCTCTCTGGGTCAATCACTTCTGTGAAAGCAAGAAAACAATGATGTAACGAGAGAGCTATGCCAATTTGCTGAGGCACTGGTCAGAGCCAGGGAAAAGTCCTCTCTGGGAGATGAAATTCCTGCTGTAATGAATCAAACAGGAAAATTCCCATTGACCTCACTAGGGTCAGGACCTATCATCAGAAGTCCAACAATTCATTCATCCAAGTGTCTCCATTCACCCACAAGCAGCCCAGCTATTCTCCAGCACTCCCCTGGAGATCCCCTGCAGTTGGATGAACCTTCAGGAGAGCCAGATTACCCAGATCTGGCTGTTGGCTTGGGAACCAGTGCTGAAAACAGTGTTGGGCTGAGCCCAGAGCCAAATTCCTCCCCAGATCCAGCCCGTGTCTCTGACGCACGCTGATGTACGAGGACAGCACAGGGAGGGTTTTAAATCAAGGCACCCTTCCAAATTAAACTGTTTGTTTCTCACATTCATCCACAGAGTTCATTATTTGTGCCTCTTATCCGGGAATGCTCAGCCAGCATGGTTACAGCCTGGTTTCCTAAGGAAGTGAAACATGGGTTCATGCAGCTCACCTTGCACGTCTCCCTGATGGTCACTGGGCCTTCTGCTCCTGGATATGTTTTGGACCTGCTGGCCAGTCAGTTTTCAATCAGAAAAGGTGGAAATGCTCAGTTTATAGGCAGCATTTTCTATCTGGCAGTAATGAAAATGTAGGCTGCTGAAAAAAGGCATGTTCTCTTTACATGGCCCCACTCTCCTGAGTCTGTGTGTTCCATTCCTTGCTGATCTGGCTGAAAATAACCCTCAGAAAATCATAGAATCATCATAGAATGGTTTGGGTTGGAAGGGACCTTAAAAATCATCTAGTTTCAAGCCCACTGCCATGGGCAGAGAAGTACTAAACTCCTCTGAGTGACCACGTTCATCCACTCAGAACAGAAGTGTTCATGAGACCACACTCCTACTCCAATATCATTTTCCAACCCTTTAAACACAAAAGCCAAAATATATTCATTGTTTGAAGCACTCAGAAAGAGCTATTCCCAGCGTGACCCTTTGCCAGAGGACTTCTATGAATGATCACCAGTCCTGCTCAGCTGTGACCATTTCCCAGAGTGCAGACCCACATGTAGTCAGTGGATTCAGCTGAATCCAACCCTTTTACCTGCAGGATTGCATGTAGGAGTAGAGGGGACAGTCAGACAAGCTAAGGGACAAGACAGTGTGGCAGAAGTAATGAGAAGATGACATCTTCCATCTCTTGAAAGGTGCAGGCCGGTGAGAATTTAAACCAGGCTAGAGGTCAGCTCTGAAAAGACATTAAGGATTTGTCCTCATGGGAGAAGGTCAAATGAGGAGGAGGATTTTTGAGCTTTGAACTCCAGCTGTCTGTATCTGGTAGAGTTCAGAAGGCTACAAAATAGGGGTTCTTTAGTACTACCCTATTAGACCCATACCAGCTTCTAAGGGGGATGCAAAAACCATCCAGGCATCTTGGGAGGTGTATTTGGGGTCTTTGCAGCTACACAGACATCCAGGACAGAGTCCCACCCTCATGCCCAATCTGTCAACCAGCTTCATCAAGGCATGGCATGAATTCCCTTGTTGGAATTTGTTTGCTGTTCCCAGGCAACAGGCCGGTGTTTGTTTGGCAGAGAGAGCCAGATAAAGGTGAAACCCTCAGCTTCTGCCCTAAGAACATCGTTGTGAATGGAACTGTGGAATCAGGAGCAGGATGGTGGTGGGATGGTTCCTGCTTTGGGAAGCTGAGGTCCCATGCCCAATCCCTTAGATCCACGTCGTCTCTTATATCCCTGATAGTTCCACACAAACCAATAAAACCATCTGTATGCCCAACTTTTCCTTCACCCCCACACAGGAGAAAGGGGGTGACATTCCACCCGCTCATGTGACTGCACCTCCACCTCCTGTGCAGTGAAAGATATCCTGCCACAGCCCAGATCCAGGAGCGTGCTAGAGAGATAAAATAGTCTGGGATCCAGGCTGTATCTACACGAGTAAATCAGATCACACGAGGCCCAGACTCAGACTTTAGCAGATACTCACACGTGCTGTCAGCAAAGGAGCCCTTTGCCAAGCTGCTCCTTGGCACAGTTTGGAGGTGGGCACATGCCAGGAACCATCTGTAATAGACATCTGACACCTGGATGTGGCCATGCAGCCAGTGGGGAGAACTTAGCTGTGAGAACACAAGGTGTGTTCTGTCCTTTTGCTCTGGGGCAAAGAACATTTTCTGTGTCCAGCTCTGGGCTCCTCAACATAAGTCAGACATGGACCTGTTGGGGAGAGTTCTGAGGAGGCCATGAAGAGTGGTCTGTAAGGAGAGCCTGCCCAAAACCATGGGGGTTTTCTGGGCAAGGGCTGAGCCCAGAGTTGAGGTCATGGTCATTTCTTCCCAGGCTGAATTGCAGGGCTCTATCAGTGCCTGCTTGGCTGGGGAGTTGGTAAAAAGCCACTAGTGGGATGGAGAGGTGGAGGTGGCATCGCAAGCTGGCAAGGGTTCATTCGATGAAGGATTTGCTCCTGCTGGCATAAACTTATCCCAGAATTCATTTAAAAATCATCCTGCTGAGGTCCTGACCCAAAGGCAGATGAAGTCAGCAGACACATCCCTCCTGTTTGTGGCTGTAGGGTGGATGCAGATTGATTAGACTCCTCCCAGCCCCAAAACCTCTCAAGTATCCAGGAGATGATTTTTTTTTGCCATGTGTCTCTGAGCATAGATGAGTCTTTGTGCATGGTGGGCTCTGAAAAAAGACATCTGGTGGCAGGTTGGGAAGCAGGGAAAGGCAAAAGGCTGCTGGGCCAGCCCCAGTAGGCTCACCAGAGGCTGAGGCCAATACAGCATCAGAACCACACCAGAAGGAGCAAGACCAGCTGTTGTTCAAGCACTTGCCCAGGGGACAGAGATTTCCTGCCCCTGATTTCTGGAGGAAATCTGGTTTTTGTTGGTACTGTCTAATTCTGGTTTTCTTTCCCAAGGCAAGTTCTGCAACTCAACCCATGCACCACAGCTGCAGAGCAGGGGCTTGTGGTGGTGTGGAGGACACATCCTGGTCCCTGCAGAGCCTGCAGCGTCCAAACAGCTCCAGGCACAGCTCACCCTCTGCAGTGGTGCTGCTCCCACCACAGGAGAGCAGAGGAGCTAGAGATAAAACATGGCATTTTGCCATTCATCATCAGGAATACCATGGCCACATGGTCCTCTGGCTCTGTGCTAAACATCCTCTCTAGAGCACATCAAACCTCCTGCACACACATGTTCAGGTCACACATTCAGGACACTCAGATGAGCAACCACACGCTCCTCCCTGCTTGGGGATGTAGCTCAAGAGTTGCAATCTCCTTTCTCTTAGACAAACTCCACCCAGATTCTTTGCTTTGGAATTTCTTTGCTGTGAGGGTGGTGAGGCCCTGACACAGCTTGTCCAGAGAATCTCTGGCTGCCCCATCCCTGAAGGTGTCTGGGCTGGACAGGGGCTTGGAGCAACCTGGGATAGTAGAAGGTGTCCCTGCCCATGGCAGGGGAGTTGGAAATGGATCGTTCTTAAGGTCCCTTCCAACCCAAACTATTCTTTGATTCCATGATTCTAAGAAATCCCACTGCACCATCTCACATTGGAGATGCCAGTTCTCAGCACCAACACTTGTAGAGAGGCTCTACACACACCCTTGCAGCCAGCCCTCCTGTAGATGGCTTTCCAGACCTATTTTCTACCCCATGGCCAGTTTGCATGACACCCTGTTTAAGTGCTCAGTGTCCCAGGAGCCAAAGTCCAACTGGTGAAGGCCCCTTATCTGCACTGTTTGATGAAGGTGATCCTTGTTCTGTTCAAGCAGCCTGAAGGACATGGGATTTACATTTTCCAGCACTACCTGGCAGCCAGCCTGCAGATTAAAAGCCACCAAGGTGAGTTTTTCAGGGAAAATGGAAGACTCGATGATGGCTTCTGCTCCATCGTTGCTGCAAAAAGAAACCTTTATAAAGTTTTTATTTCCTCTTTCTCCATTTGTTGTTGGTTGGGTGAGATTTCTGCTGGTTATTTGCTTTGTGTTGTTTTCCAAAGTTGAAACCCAGGTCCGACCTCTACTGATTTCCTAGAACTGACCTGGAGAACTAGTACAAACCTGAGAGCCTGCCAGCTCTCTTGGGAGAGCTGGAATACAAGAGCTTTCCTAACGCTCCTGAATATTTCAGGGAGATATCCCAGCTTTCCCATTTAATAAATGCACAAATGAATAAAATACTAAATCGCTACTTTTCTTGACAGTTGCAAAGAAAACCTTGGCAAGCAGCCTCTTTGCAGCCTAGAAGTTGGGAAATAGAGGCAGGCCTTTGATTTTATTAAGGATTCCATTATTTTCAAGCCAACTTTGTGTGTTGGAGAGCGCTGAGGAAGAGACTCTGGATTTTTTCACGCTTGACTCTGTCAGTGCTAAACACAGAGACTGGGGGCTGGAAATTAAAAAAAAATAAAATGACAAAACAACACTCTGATACTGCAGACACTTGGATTGGATTTTAACATCACATGCTCGAGCCTGCAAACACAGAGCCAGACTGGGTCAGCCCCAACATCCTGTCTCCAGCAGCAAGCAGTAGCAGACTCCCCAGTGCTCAGTGCTATTTGTTGACAAAACCCTGCCCTTTTTTTTTGTTTTTCACCATTTTGGGTTTTTTTATTCTTATTTTTCCTTTTTTTTTTTTAGTTTTGCCTGTAACATGGTGTGACCAACAGCGGGCACACCCCACGCAACTGTTTGCTGTCGTGTTGAAATGCACCTGAGGTTGACAAAGTTCCCTCCACTCCTGGAGCATTACACAACACCCCCAGGCACTATAAATCCAGGATTTCCCTCTTCTTCATCTCCTTACGGCCCTTCACTGCTCCTCGTGGTGGGAGCTCCATCAAGACATGCAGATCCTCCAGCTGCTCTTTGCAGTCGTTGTCGTTCTCCTCCTCCAGGACCTTCCAGGTAAGGACAAAATGCTCACAGGGGTTTCTGCAGCAATGTGAAGAGAGACAAGACAGGTTCCTATCCTGAGGGAGAAAAGAATAAGACAGGGCCCTCAAGTCAAGGCTGACCTAATTCTTGCTTCCAAGAAACAAACTTCTTCTGAGATGGTCTCCATTAAGTTCCTGGATGCAGGTGTCCCAGGTTCATAGGCTGTACATCCCCTCCTCTCCATCCCCTCAAAACTCACCTGGAAATGCTGAGCCTAAGCCAGGAGTCTGAACTCTGCTCCTGAACAGGAAACAATTCTCATTCTCCACAAAACAAGGAGAATCCCATTGAATTCTCCTGGAGTAGAATACAGATGGGGCAAATGCCTGAAAATGAAAGCATGACCAGCAAGTTGAGGGAGATGATTTTCCTCCTCTGATCCACTCAGGTGAGATGCCACCTGCAGAGCTGCCTCCAGCTCTGGGGCACCAACATCACAAGGATGTGGAGCTGCTGGAGCAGGTCCAGAGGAGACCATGAAGATGCTTTGAGGGCTGGAGCCCCTCTGCTCTGGAGCCAGGCTGGGAGAGCTGGGGGTGTTCACCTGGAGAAGAGAAGGATCCAGGGAGACCTGAGATCCCCTTCCAGTGCCTAAAGGGGCTCCAGGAAAGCTGGAGAGGGACTTGGGACAAAGGATGGAGGGACAGGACAAGAGGGAATGGTCTTAAGCTGAAGGAGGGAAGGTGGAAATTAGACATTAGGAAGACATTTTTGGCTGTGAGGGTCACGAGGCACTGGCACAGGCTGCCCAAAGAGTCTGTGGGCTCTCCATCCCTGGAAGTGTTCAAGGCCAGGTTGGACAGGGCTTGGAGCAACCTGGGATAGTGGAAGGTGTCCCCACCCATGGCAGGAGACAGGAATGAGATGGTCTATAAGGTCCCTTCCAACCGATACAATTCTGTGTTTCTTTGATTCTATGAGGTCAAAGCCATCTTTTTGGGGGAAAAGCAGGGAGAAAGACTGCTAGTTCACTTTTAATTCTGTCTGCTTTCTGTTGGGATTCTGTTTTAATAGAAGAACATTCCTTGGCTTGGCATTTTCACCGGTTGCTTGTATATATATGTTAGCAATTCAGGTTTCATTCAGGTTTAAGGTCACTATGATGTTACCAGGACTATGGTGGTATCACTTACACAGAAATCAAACTTGATAACTTAGAAGATTTACTTGCTTAACCTGTTTATGCTCTCATTTATTTCAGTCCTGGGGATAAAGAAGGGAAAAAGAAGGGTTTGCCCACTCCATTGGTGGTGGAAACCTATCATTGCATCCCTTCAGATCCCCCAAACTTGGTGTTTGCACTGGGTGTAAAGACAAGCAGCACATACCCTGCTTATCAAAATAGGAAAATTTAAAAAGCCCAAACAGGCAATAACCCAAAACATCAAGAAACAACCAAACAAAAAACCTACCAAAAAAACCAACAACAAAAAGAAAGCCAAACAAACCAATAGATAAAACACCAGTTCCAAAAGACACTTCTCTGTCCCTTGATGCTGTCCAAAGGATGCACCTCACCTAACTCATCTAATCTAACTTAGCCAACCCAAACCTGGATGTCTCACTTAGGGTAGTTGTCAGGAGACTCCCAGTGCTTGTAGGAGGGATTTGCTCTTCCCAAGTACATCTGACCTTCACCATGGAGCCATAGGAAAATTTGGGTTGGAAGAGACCTTGAAAAGTCCAGCTGAATTTCCCTGATGCCAACTGAAAGCACCTCCCAGCCCAGCCACCGACACAGTGGGGCTCCAAGTGGGGTTTCACACCTCCTAATCAGGTCCCCTGTCCTCTTCCCCCAGTGGCCAGAGGCCTTTCAGACAGCCAGCAGTGCAGGAGCAACCGCGGGCACTGCCGGAGGCTTTGCTTCCACATGGAGCGCTGGGAAGGGAGCTGCGGGAACGGCCGCCTGCGCTGCTGCCAGTGAGAGTGGCCACACCAGGACAGACCTCAGCACCCCAGGAGAGCCAGCCCAGTGACCCTGCAGACACAACTGTACGTAGGACCTGCTCTTCAGACACCTTCACGCTTGCTCTGCCCGTCACTAATAAACCTGTTGATTTTTACGTCCTCCTGGGTGCAGAGTGCAGCCGTGTTTCCCTCTGAGATGGACCACCCTGATTTACACTTGGGGTTTGGTGCTGCTTGAGGTGCACTGGGGTAGCCAAAACACCTGCACGAGGCTGGCAGATGTGATATAGGACCAAGGGGTGTCCTTCTAGGGTGGCAGCAAGAGAGGGGTCTGCTGGGCTTGTACAAGCAGTTAATGAA
This sequence comes from Margarornis squamiger, assembly GCA_035222235.1. NCBI lineage: Eukaryota > Metazoa > Chordata > Aves > Passeriformes > Furnariidae > Margarornis > Margarornis squamiger. The sequence goes on from JAWWTY010000106.1 coordinate 112,962,629, forward strand.
GCGTCTCTTCTAGCCCATTCCTCCACCTTTGTCTCAGCCCCAGCCTTTCTCAAACTCAATTTCTTGCTCTCCTCAAAAAAGACCATGGCAGGATCCATCCTCTTCCAGGAGATGAATCCAAGGCAAAGGTATGATTAGCCCTCCAGAAGTGCCTCTTCCTCTCCTATAGTAACAACAAGGTGAACCAGGGATATGACTCGTTATCCAACCTGATCTAGTGGAAGATGTTCCTGCTCATTGCAGGAGGTTTGGACTAAATTACTTTTAAAAGTCTCTTCCAACCCACATTTTTCCATGATTCACAGAATAGATGCCACTCAAATCATATGAGGGACCTCACTGCCTCTTTTCCTCCATATACTGGAATTATGAGTGTGAATGGGCCAAGGACAAATTCACTTACAGCAACTCTTCACTGGGGAGTAAATGTTGTTGACTGTGAGCTGAGAAGGAAGGGGAATTGTCTCTCATGATGTGGTCTGGAGCAGGACCCCAGAAGCAAGTCTTCACCTTGGAGGTGGTGAGGTGGAAAGAAGGTGGTGTAGGGTGAGCAAGAATAGAGATGTCTTGGAGGTGTGAGGAAAGAGATGGCTTGACAGGATATCAAAGTCACCCAGAGAGAAAATCTGGAAGATTCATCTCTGGAAAACACCCAGTATGGTACCTAGGACATGCAAGAAACAAGGTGGACAAAATTCCCACCCTAAAAACCCCAGCTACACACCTGGCTACAACCTAAACCCACTCTGCTGTCTAACGCAGAGGGACCAGTCTTGTCCTGGAGGAATCAGGGAAACCAGTAAAACCAGTAAAACCAGTTGACAGTGGACAGCCCGTGGAGATCTGTCCCTCACTCCTCCTACCACCATGAACCAAACCAGTGAGGGACCAGTCTCTGTGCTGGAATACTCCATCCTTGCTCCCAGCTCTGCAGGCTGCAAACACGGTGGCAATGCCTTCATGAATCCCCTCTCCTGGATGCTTCTCCTCTCCAGTGAGTGACATCCAGCTCCACGGGGCCCTGGAAAGCTCAGCCAGAGGTTAGCAGCCACTCCGGCTCACATGAGCCATCGGCTCCATCGAGAGATAAGGCTCCCCTTGATAACAAGACCTGCCAGAAAGGAGCCTCCAGCCTTTCCACCTTTTTGAAGTCTAGCCGGTGAAGTTTCGCAGAACCTTGTCTTTTTGCCAAAGTAACCAACTTCCAGCTCCAGCCTTTGCCTTCCCTCCTTTTCCCCTGCCCTCCTCCCCCTGCCTTCCCTCTTCCTCCTCGCTCCTCGGCGCACACGCCTCTCCGTGGGGCTCAGAGAGATGCTGGAGGGGGCGGACACGAGCAGGGGCTGATGTCATCTGTTTTTGGCCCTTCGGAGGAGCAGGAGGTGCCGGAGGAGGCAGAGGTTAGTCAGACACGTCTGCCTCTACCCAGCCTGGCGCCGGGAGCAACTGGGAGCCTTCCTTTGGCAGCCGCCTCTGCGCCTTATCAGGGGCAGGATGACACGTCGGGGACGGGATGCCGAGGGGCGCAGAGGGAAAAGCGGCGGGGAGCCCCTAAATGTGAGCCTTGGGAGAGGCGTGGACTGCCGGGTGTGCACATGGATGTGTGTGTGTGTGTGAGCTCACAGGCAGCGGGGAAATCGCTCCCAGCAGGATGGAGCCGGCTATCAGCCGCCGGAGAAGTCAAGGAGAAAAGGATGCTGTGCCAAAGCGCAGCCGAGTAAAGGGCGATGCTGTCACCCAGCTCCGCTCCTCCTAAAGCCTGGGAAAGCTTAACCTCTCGTATCCCAGGCAGGCAACCTGGAAAATTGCATGTGATCATCTCAAAAGGGTTAGAAGATGCCCCTTGCCATCAGCGGAGGAGGTCAGGGCAGAGGGAGGGAGGTGAACCCATCTGTCCCACACCCAGAGTTTGGGGTCAGGAGTGATCTCAAGCAGAGCTGGGTAAAAATTTACCATGCAAATGGTTTTGAGACGGAGCATTGTGTCCTTCTCTAAAAGATTTCGGCAAATTTTTTTCAACTTGAAACGGAAAAATCTTCACTCCCCATAAAATGCAATAACCTTAACACCATCACTTCTTCTCTTCCCCAGAAATGTGGTTTGATCAGAAAAGTGTGTAATATTTTTGGTTAAATCCAGACCCAGCTGTACTTCCTATCTCCTACAACACAGCCCTCAGGAGGCAAAAGCCTTGTGGGACACAGGAGCTGCAGCCCAAGGAGGGAGAGAGAGTTCCCTACATCAATGGTCTTTTAATATATTTAATTTTGTATCAATGTTAAAAAGAATATATCCCATTTCTCCCTTCCCCCCCCCCCCCTGTCTGGTGGATCATCTCTCTCACTTTGGAGATCAGTGCTTTAGAGAAAAATGGAGAATTTAAGGAGAGGATCTACCCCGAGGCATGGGACAGAAATCTAAATGATGAGTGGTTCTCTTTCCAGCTGGAAAATGCATAAAAACAATTTTCTTTCTCTTGGAATAAATAAGACTTTTTGCAAAAGTCATTCCCAGTTATTGGAATCACAGTGATAAAATAGATACCAAAAAACTAGGAGTCCTATAAAATAAGGGTCATCCTCAGGGACTCTAAGCCCTGTTTCAGAAGAGCCCCTTCATCTTGGGCAGAGCTGAGCCCTCATATTGGATAAACAATTCGAATATCTACAAAGCACAGGTCTCCACCTCCGTAGCCTCCACAGCTCCCTTGGAACCAGAGGAAAAGGCTCTGTGCAGAAAGGATTTGTGTCTTACAAAGGGTTTTCTTATCTCTGTGGGTGGCAAAGGGAGCCCAGGGCAACCCACCATCATGGAGACTCTTACCCACAGTCAGTTTGCAGATGACACCAAGCTGGGTGGGAGTGTTGATCTGCTGGAGGGTAGGAAGGTGCAGCAGGGACGTGAATCAGGATCTGGACAGGCTGGGTCTCTGGGCTGAGGGCAATGGTATGAAGTTCAGCAGGGTCAAGTCCAGCACTCGGGTCACAACAATGCCCTGCCCCTCCAGGCAGAGTGGCTGGAAAACTGGAAAAGGACCTGAAGGTGCTGGTTGACAGTGGCTGAACATGAGCCAGGTGTGCCCAGGTGGGCAAAAGGCCAGTGGCATCCTGGCTTGGACCAGCAGTGGTGTGGCCACAGGACCAAGACAGTGCCCATCCCCTGTGCTGGCACTGCTGGGAGACCTCCAGTCCTGGGGGCAGTTTCGGGGCCCCCAGGACAAGAAAGACATTGAAGGGCTGGAGCGTGTCCAGGGAAGGGAACAGAGCTGGGGAAGGGGCTGGAGCAGCAGGAGGGGCTGAGGGAGCTGGGGGGGCTCAGCCTGGAGAAAAGGAGGCTCAGGGGGGACCTTCTGGCTCTGCAACTCCCTGACAGGAGAGGGGAGCCAACTGGGGGTCGGGCTCTGCTCCCAAGGAACAAGGGACAAGAGGAGAGGGAGATTCAGGTTGGACATCGGGAACAATTTGTTCCCTGAAAGGGTTGTCAGGCTTTGGAAGGTGCTTTCCAGGGAGGTGTTGGAGTCCCCATTCCTGGAGATGTTCAAGGAATGTGGCACTGGATGTGCCACTGGATGTGGCACTCAGTGCTCTGGGCTGGGTGACAAGATGGGGATCAGTCACAGGCTGGAATCAATGGTCTTGGAGGTCTTTTCCAGCTCAGATGCTTCTGTGATTCTGTGTGATTCTGTGACTCTGCTGGTCAAATGAACCTCTGCCAGCAAAACCTTGGCCCTTTTTTTTTTACATGAATAAATTGCTGCTCTGTTTGTGCACCCCAACAAGGGGACTAAGAAGCATTGCAGCCACTGGCACTGCCCCGTGCTGACCTCGGCTGTTCACATCCCAGCCAAAGCCCGGCACTGGGTCAGGCTGTGTAATAAAGTACATTTCTTTTCTAGGCATAAATAAATGACTTCACCCTTCTGGCAAGGTGCTCCGGGCTCTTTTGGCAGCCCCACGTGGAAGGACAGCAGAGCTGGAGCAGAACAGCCCCCTCTCCCCAGGGATGGAAGGCTGGATGCTCCAAAACAAACACTGTTGGTGAGCAGCTGCCAGGCTGCTCCCCAGCGTGACAGCAAAGCCACCTGAAGCCAAAATCTCGTGGCTCTCAGTTTGGAGATGACTCGGGCAGTGGGGAATTTGGGGAATGTGCAGGGGAATGGCTTTGCACCCCAGATGAGGGAGGGTTAATGAGCCCTTTTCCCCTCTCCACCCTCCTCCTCAGTGCCATCACATGCAGGACCCTTTTCCAAGCCCCTCAAGATCTCAGTCCTTTCTCCAGGACCATCTCCCTGTGTCTGGGATGGACACAAAAGCTGTCAGGAGGTTTTATTGTCCAGATATTCGTGGTGTTATCAGCGACTCCCACACACTGGAAATGAGATATGTGTGACAACATTTTTTCCATCAGCAAGCTTATCGTTGCTGAGAAGAGGGGAAGGGGCTGCAGAGGGTGATGGGGAGGATGAGGGAAGGAGGGGAGGTGCATGGGCATGAATGCCCATCCTCCACCCACCCCATGACCCCCAAATCTATGAAAGAAGAAGAGGAAAAATAGGTTTTGGGATGAATGTGTTGTCAAATCAGTTGTATTAGACCTACAGCCTCCTGGCCCAATAGAGCCAGTCCTGACTTCCATGGGTAAGATCCTAAAGCACTCTTCCTGAAAACACATTTCCCATTTCAAATGGATGTATGTACAAATGGAAGAGACCTTCTGCAAGGATCTTGGCTGGGCTAGCAAGACCCCAAGGGGTATGACCCCTCTTTGGTGTCAGACAGATCCTTCCCAGGGCTGGGGAAAGCTCCAGCCAGAAGGAATGATATTAAAGTAGCAAAAATCTCATCTATATCAGACCAGGACAGCACAATTGGGACCCCATCACTGTGAATAGAGTTGGGAGCTGTGTGCTGCATCTCACTGGGGTTTTGCAGTGGTCACTCCAAAAACTTCAAAAGGTCTGGGAAGGAGAAGTCCTGGCCTACAATCTTGTTTTGTAGAGTAGAATCTGAAACCTGGCTTTCTCTGTCTTCATCTGGAGAAGATGGAGGGAGCAGAAGTAAAAGGGATTGTTCTTCAAGCCTGGAAGTCCATCCCCAGCGTGGAGGACCCGATGCCGTGGTCCTGGAGCACCAAGAAACAGCAAAGTTTGTGCTACAGGTGTTGTGGGGACAAAACCAGACATGCAGCTGGATGATGGGAAAGATTTAGGGACCTACAAGACTTGGTGAGTCTTCAGACAGAGGTCTGGAGCTGGCAGCACTTGCAAGGGTAACAGATGCCACTGAGGTCTGCAGGACAAGGAGCTGAGGATGTAGGTGTGATTTCATAGAATTATAGAATGGTTTGGGTTGGAAGAGACCTTAAGGACCCTCTAGTTCCACCTCCCCTGACGTGGGCATGAAACTTTCCACTAGACCAAGTTGCTCAAAGCCTGATCCAGTCTGGCCCTGAACAATGGGGAGTCCATCTGGGCAACCTCTTCCAGTGCCTCATCACCCTGAGAGTAAAGGATTTCTTCCTAATTTCAATGGGTCTGTACATTAGCTCTGGAAATCACTAAGTTTATTCCAATTTCATGCATACCCCAAGTTTGCCACTAGTTCCTTTTCTCCCAGGCTCTGGCTTTCTGCTTGGCCCACAGCAGCCTTTGGAAGCAGCAACGTCAATTAAAACACAGTTCCTGGGATGGAAAAAAATAGAGATTAAATGACCTCTCCCTCAATGCTGCTCCTTGCAAGGAAAGCCCAAGACAACACTGTCCTGGTTTTGCTTCAAGGCAGGAAGTTGGGCAGTGCTGTCTTGGGACCGTGGGGAGGTGATTGCTCAAAGGAGACATCTCTGAAGGCAAAGGTGAAGCTGAGATCCCCCGTGTGGGCATGGGAACACGTTTATCTCCCCAAGGAGGACAGTTATTGATTTGCCTGATGGACTCTTTGCATCATGGACAGTTAAGGATTTGCATTATGGACTCTCCACGCTGATGTTTCCAAGGGAAGGGCTGGATGACAACACAATCCTTCAATGTATGATCCACAGTTTCAGGGGCAGCCCTATCTGAGCCCCAGACATCTCCTGACACAGAGCACATGGAGAGAAAACACACGGGATCACAAGGCAGGGGAAAAATGTGAATGTTTTGTCTGCTCAGCGCTGTGATTAGTTCTGGTAGCTGGGCTGGGGAGGTGGTGGCTGTGCTTCTGTGATTAATGGGAGGTTTCACCATCAACATCGTCCCTCCCAGGCTGCCTGTTCCTCTGGGAGCTGCTATCTGCTGGGAGATGATGTTCCTCAAGCACAGTTCGTTAGCAGAGTCCCCTGGGGGGTGACAGGCTGTGGTAGGTTAAGCAGAGGCTGGAAAAGGGTCTCTTGGATTTTGTGAGCTGCCACAGTGGGGGATGAACTGAGGCCCTGCTGAGTGTAGGCAGAAGCAATTTTGGCTCAAGCTAATCCAGTTATCAGCCCCCCACAACAGCCCTGTCACTCACCAGAGTCATGTGATGAATGCCTTCCGAGATGGGTAGAATCATCTCACCAGCCACTGCCAACCCCCAAACCACCACCCGGATGATCCTGAGATAAAAATGGATGTCAGAATATCTGTGGAGACCTTCTGTGACTGGGGCATGGGACAGAGATGAGTGGGTTTCTCACACATGAGTCTGCAGCAGTAACTCTTTGTGAGGTCAGTGGTCAGCCTTAGACCAAGAAATGAGGTTTGTGGAGGAAGATGGTTCCATAAGGCCAAGAAATACGGGGACAAACTTTTTAGCTTTGTATTTTGCAACAGGACAAGTCATGATGCTCTTAAACTAAAGGAGAATCCATTTAGATTAGGTATGACAAGAAGTTTTTGCAATGAGGGTGGTGAGGCCCTGGCACAGGTTGCCTCATCCCTGGGAGTGTCCAAGACCAGGTTGAATGGGGCTTGGAGCAACCTGGGATAGTGGAAGGTGACCCTGCCCTTGGCAGGGGGTTGGAACAAGATGATCTTTAAGGTCCCTTCCTCCCCAAACCATTCCATGATTCTATGAAATACCCTCTGGTAGTGTGGGGAAGGAGAAGGTGCGTGGAATTTTTGGGGAAATCCTCTGTTACCTGCATATAAGCACAATGCATCCATGTCAATGTTGTGCTGCTCCTGAGAACAGAAGACTTTTTGCCAGATTGCTCTTTCACCATCCACACAATTGAAGGAGTGAAGGGTTTTCTTTAGACTCCCAGAAGGGGTCTAAAGATGTGATCACCAACCATGTCCTGGCCAAGTTCCCTGTGCACTCGTGATTGTGACTCTCAGGCTGGGATTTCAGCTTCCAGCACAGAACTAAACAAGCTCTCAGCGTAGTTTGGCCATAAGTACATTCTCCACAGGCTCTCCTGCACTGAAGGGGTCTCAGACCTGAAATGAGTCAGAAGGAACACCATGTTAGGTGTCCCTTCACTGCTCCCATCTGTGTTTTGGGGAGGGTGATGTCACAGGTTACAATAATCACAATGGAAGGTGGTAAGCACCTGGACAGGGGGTTTATCCATGTAGGTGTAGAAGGAAGGCAGCGTCTTGGAGAAAGGACAACATGTCCATGGGCTACAAGTGCAACCTGCTCCAAGGTGAGACCTTGGAAGTGACCATACACCCAAGTGATCAGCAGAAAGTGGTGATGTCTGCAGAAACACGGTTGTTATGTTCTGCCACATTAAGATTAAACTCCAGGACGCCAGCACAGGGAACCTGAGGCAGGACAGAGCTGGGACATGGACACAAGCCCCTCTCCCTGACATGTTTCACCCCAGCGGGATGCCAAGAGGCTGATTCACATCAAATCACAGAAACAGAGAATCAGAGAATGGTTTGGGTTGGGAGGGACTTTAAAGACTATCTTATTCCAACCCCCTGCCATGGGCAGGGACACCTACTAGACCAGGTTGCTCAAAGCCCCTTCCAGCCTGACCTTGAACCCCTCCAGGACTGTTCTGCTCCCAGGATTGTCCCTCTTTAGGGACAGCTTGCACAAGGCATGACTTCTTCTCACCCCAGTGGGAAAGGGAGCCACTAACAGATTAATTAGCAGGCTACACAACAGGCTAATTAACATTTTCCCACAGGGCTGTACTTGCAGTTTCCCAGCCAGGTATGACCCCTGTGGGTGTGTGACATCCACTGCACACAGGCCTGCTGGAGCATCCCCAGCTCCCACCTTGCTGTGAGACTGAGACCTGTTTCCTAACACGATGAGAAGGATATTTCCAGGCTGCTTTTGTTTCAGCAGCTTCCTCTTGCGGCACGGCGTCTGCTGAGGGACAAGCCGTGATCTCACTTTCCCTCCTACCCTCCATTATTCCTCAATATTCCTCTTCCAGGTTCTTTTCCTTATCTGCCACCACCTTCCTGTTTTTCTTCCTGGTCCAGCACCCTCCAGCCTCCCTGGCTCCTGGACCATCAGCTCCTGTCGAAGTGCTTCCTCCTTCTCTGGCCAATGTCCTCCCAGTGATAGCCCCAAGCATCCCGGGGGACCACGGGCATCCCGTGGGGTCCCGTTGGGAGAGGGTGACAGTGCTGACCCCACGCCAAAGGAAACAGCCCTGGGAGGAAACGACGGCATTGGGCTCCCAGAATATCTCCCCCAAGGGTTGCCCCACGGATGCAGAGATAAGCAGAAAAAGCCTCTTGGAGGGGGAAGGACGAGGAGGTCAGGGCTGCTTGGCTGAGATGTTTGTGTGTCTTCTGGCACAAACACCAGTCTGGGCTTTCCCAGCAGGCGCCAGTGTCCTTTTTGGGGGCAATTGTTTGTTCAGCCTCTGCTCACCTTGGAACGTGCAGCTCAGCACTGTGGTGAGGGAGATGCTCAAGGCCACAGGGAGACAGTGTTAGGAGAGCCAAGCCCTGACACAGCAGTTCCCAGGAGAAGGCCCCTCTTTTTTTTGGTGCTTCTTGCCTCGGGTGGGTGCCAATTCAGGGTGAGGACCTCACTGTGCGTGGTGCTGGAAAGACTCGGGGCTATCCCTTGCAGCTCAGGTGGGATCTACAGGCACTTGGTGGACACACAGGCCCATGGTGACACAGCCCGTCCCACGGGACAGCTGCCTGCTGTGGGAGGACCACCACAGGTGGTGTCCACCACACACCTTCGTGGGCCAGTCTCAGGAGCCTGTGGCTCTTGCAAACACCAGCACATAGTGTCTGTCAGCTGCAAATCCTTGGAGAGGCTGCAGATGCTTGGAAAATGCAGGGAGCCCCCTCTGGGAAGACCCCATGGTGTTTTGTCAGCCCTCAGACTCTGAGGTCCATCCCCCAGAGGTTGACCAGGTGGAGGCTGCAGCCAGAAGTCACCACCCCCTCTTTCTCTATCCCAGAGACTCTCCATGCCAGGAACTTCCTGCAGCCAAGTGATGCCTTGGGATGGGGAAAAATGCCTTGGAAGAAAAGGAGAAGGCCCTGGAAGAGGAAAATTGAGGAATAATGGGGAGTAGGAGGGAAGTGAAGTTCATGATTTCACCTACAGCACAGGCATAGCTTGAGGTAGCAATATTCTATTCTATTCTATTCTATTCTATTCTATTCTATTCTATTCTTATTCTATTTTCTGTTCTGTTCTGTTCTATTCTATTCTATTCTGCTCTGTTCTGTTCCATTCCATTCCACTAAATTCCATTAAATTCCATCCCATTCATATCAGTCTTGATTCTATGACTGTGCACCAGGGTTGTGTGTTGGGACACCTGCCACTCTTTCCCCTGGTAAAAGAGGCCTCCTCATAAGTAAAGATGACCCATTTCAATCTAGCTGACTTGTTACCTAATCAGCTGGGGAAAAAAATCCCAGCTGCCAACTTCCCCTCCAAAACTCAGTACTTCTCCAAAGCCCCAAAACAGCATAACTTTACACTTAGGTCTCAGTTTAAACACGTGCACATGACTCTGTTGCAATGAGCCCGAAGCACACTCGCTGTCTCAGAGCCAGCTCCATCCGCTCCTCCCAAGCCAATCCTGCCGCCTTCCTCCTGCTATATTTATCAGAATGATTTAGCTGGTTGGAAAGTGCTTGGGGAGGCAGCGGGGGTGGAGTGACCTTGGAAATCAGCCATGGGAGAAAACCTGCAGCCGCCTCCAGCCCGATGTGGCTGTTGCAAGACGTTCTCACATCCCTCTCGGGGTAATTCCAGTGTAAAGCTGGGAGGCTGCTCATCATTTGTTGAGTTCCTCATGCTCTACAGATAATTTGTAAGTCCTTAGCACCCTTGTGCATGGCCAGTTGGGCTCCTTCTTGTGCTGGAGGCCTGCTTGCCTCCCAAACTTTCACAATCCTCGTCTCCAAGCGTAGATTGCTGAGATGAGCTGGCACCACTTTTCTTCTGCCTAAGAGATGGTCCAAAGCAATGTTGTTCTCATCCTCTCCCTCTGAACCCACAGTGACAGTCAGCCTAAAATGGTAATTCTCACTGATAACAAGTGATATTGGTGCATTTAAGTACCTTAAAATGTTTTTGACACCTCCTGTGCTCTCCTGTGGCGGTGAGACCAGAGGGAAAAAGCCACATGAAACCTCTCCCAAACCCCCACAGTGTGACAGGACAGTGTGCAGCTGCCTCTTCCTCCTCACTTTTTTGCATCCCTTGGGAAGAGCTGTTCCCAGCTGGAAGCCCTGCCCCTGCCAGCCAGGAGGCACTCACTGAAATCCCTGCAGCTGCAGATGTTGAGCAAGCTGTGCAAGGGATTCCTGCCTTTCACCCCAGCACATGGACTGATATTGGGCAGCCAGGCTGGCAGCTGTAGAGCATCATACCCTTGTGTATGAAGGTTTTATGGTGCTCACCTTCCTGGAGCACACACCCCTTGTTTTTTCCTTTCTGTGCTGGGATGCAGCAGGACTCTGCAGGTGCTTTACTAAGCTACCAGCAGGCTCTTGAGATGCTCCCACCAGTTTCTGTGTGGGACAGTACTTGCTAAATCATAGAATCATAAAATGGTTTGAGTTGGAATGGATCTTAAAGGACTTTTCATTCCAACCTTCCTCCCATGGGCAGGGACACCTTCCACTAGCCCAGGTTGCTCCAAGACCCATCCAGCCTGGCCTTGAAAACTTCCAGGGATGGAACAGCCACAGCTTCTCTGTCCAACCTGTGCCAGGGCCTCCCCACCCTCACAGCCAAGAATTTCTTCTCAATATCCCATCTAACCCTGCCCTCTGGCACTGGGAAGCCATTCCCTGTGTCCTGTCCCTCCATCCCTTGTCCCCAGTCCCTCTCCAGCTCTCCTGGAGCCCCTTTAGGCTCTGCAAGGGGCTCTCAGGTCTCCCTGGATCCTTCCCTTCTCCAGGTGAGCCCCCCCAGCTCTCCCAGCCTGGCTCCAGAGCAGAGGGGCTCCAGCCCTCGCAGCATCTCCGTGGCCTCCTCTGGACTTGCTGGAACAGTCCATGTCCTTCCTGTGCTGGGTGCCCCAAGAGCTCCAGGTGTGGCCTCACTAAATGCTGTTCCCAGCCTGAGCATCTGGCAAAGGTGTCATTGGGCTGGGACATGATTCAATCCCTGCAGACACAGATAAGGATGTTGCAGCTCCAGTATGTCACCACCTCCTGATTTTCCTCACCTCTGATATGGATCTGCCTTTGTTTCATTTAGGAAGGGGCAGAAGTAGGAGGGGACCACCCTCTGTGTGGACAGAGGACAAGGATCACATCTGGAGAGGGTCAGGGCTGAAGGTGAAGGTACCCATCTCTCCCCACTCCCTTGGAGGAGATGCTGCAGTGAGAGACCTTCCCTCATAAGATCTTAAAACAAGATGGGATGAGACAGCACAGCTCTCTTGAGGGATTTAGGGTGGCAATTCCCAAAGAGACATTGGCTGAGGTGACAGAAATCATCCTCTGGGAATGAGACCTGTTCGAAGTGATTGGGCTGGGGATAGAACTCACAATTCCCTGGGAAGCTGCAGCAGGAGCTGCTTGACCCTGCCGTTTTCTGCCTGGCCAAGGAAATATGCTCCACGCATCCCTTTGTAAAGCCTTCCCAGACCACGAGATGGCATCAAAAAGCAGTGCAGCCTGAACCAGACAGGTTTTCCCTCTGGTCTGACCTCATCCAGCAAACCCAGAGTTTCTGACGTTCATCCTGCTGGGATGGATGGCACAGTGTCCCTCCTTTCAGGGTTGTCCCCTCTGGCCCCGTTGGCTTCCTCATCTTGCACATTATTTCTAAATAAATTAAAACGAAATTGAATATGCTTCCAGTTTCCCCATATCCCAAACAGGTCCAAGTACCTGTCTCACCCATCCCTTGCTGCTGACCCTCAGAAAACCCTCCCAGCACTTTGCCCTTCCTGCCCCAGCTCCGCATGAATGACCCCGATTTCCAGTCCCACCAGTTCTCCTCCTATTTCCATTTCCCCCTCGAGGCTCATGTATAAACAAAGCAAAGAACAGGGAAAAACAGGGTTACCAAGAGAAAACAGGTCCTGAGAGCCTGGTGGCATATGATGGACCCTCACACGTCACCGAGCTCCTGGCACGGTGCCTGATGAGATAACCTCTCACCGCAGCACCAAAAACACCCTTTTCTGAAGAATCCTGGGACGTTTCCCTTCCTGCCAGGAGCCAGCAGCCCTTCTGGCTTTGACAGGCAGGCAAAGTCATCGCAGCAGGGCTCTCCATGGGCCAAGACTGTGGCCTTCTCCATGTGGACTCGCCATGGGATGGAGCTTTCATGCCTCAGTTTCCCTTCTGCCAAGCAGACACTGAAAATGGTTCTGCAGAGATACTGGCCTCTTCCTGAACCCAGATTCTGCATATACAAGACACAGTCTCCATCCCCAAATCATCTTCCAAAGCCAAACCTAACTCAGAACAAATATTTTGGCCTAAGGAACCCCACCCCAGCCTCCCCAATGAGTGGTTCATGCTGTGAGCAGGAGAGAGCAAGAGATGGAGATAAACTCAGTGACACAAATAAGAGTCTGGGGTTCTCTTTGAACACACAAGAGCAATCACAGCCCCATTCCTTGGCCAGACGCTTTGGGAAAGCACCTTCCCAACCCTGTATCATGAGGGAAAGCTCAGATGAGTGTAGGAGGAATCCCCACCAGCCAAGAGATCAAGTGTCCACCTTGCTCAGGCTGTTTTCTGGGCCATGGCCAATCTCTGAGCCTGCAGAGAAAGGCAAAACTGTTAAATACTCCATCAACGAGCTGTGCCCCTGTTCTCCCTGTAAAGGCAGGACGTCAGAGTTGCTCTGGATGGAAGGTACTGAGAGCAAAGGACACAGAAGGAGGGGGTTTTGCTTTCCCTCTGTACAGCACTCACAGACAAATTTTCGTGTGTCAGTGTCCCTGCTCCTCTCTCACTTCCTCCAAGGTCAGCTGAAGGGTTCTTTTTGAAGCACAAGCGCTGCCCTCATCTTTAGACGTCCCCATCTTACACGAAGCTGTCATTTGACCACAGAGGGGCACAGAGGGTAAGTCAGCTCCCACTTTGTGTCACAGGATGGATGGACACAGACTGGAGCCTTGAAAGCACAAGCTCAGCAAGTGATCAGGTGCCTGGGGAGAGCAGCTGAGTTCTGAGCACTTCCCACCACTCTGGAATTTCCTGGAGGTTGGGGCATGGTAGGAGCAAGATCAAAAATGAAAATGAGACCACAGAATCTGCCCCAAAGTGTCTGAATCTGCCTGACATGTCTGAATATGAGCCAGAGTGTACCCAGGTAGGCAAAAAGCCCCATGGCATCCTGGCTTCTGTCAACAACAGTGTGGCCAGTGGGACCAGGGCAGTGACTGTCCCTGTGCTGACACTACTGGGACACCTCCAGTGCTGGGGGCAATTCTGGGCTCCTCAAACAAGAGAGACACTGAGGGGCTGGAGCATGTCCAGGGAAGGGAATGGAGCTGGGGAAGGGGCTGGAGCAGCAGGAGGGGCTGAGGGAGCTGGGGGGGCTCAGCCTGGAGAAAAGGAGGCTCAGGGAGGACCTTCTGGCTCTGCAACTCCCTGACAGGAGAGGGGAGCCAACTGGGGGTCAGGCTCTGCTCCCAGGGAAGAAGGGACAGGACAAGGGGAAATGGCCTCAAGTATGTGCCAGGGGAGGTTTAAGTTGGATACTGGGAACACTTTCTTCATGTAAAGAGTTGTCCAGCTCTGGCACAGCTGCTCAGGACAGTGGTGGAGTCCCCACCCCTGGAGGGATTTAAAAACCATATAGATGTGGCATTTGGGGACATGGGTTAGTGGTGGCCCTGGCAGTGCTGGGGAATGGTTGGTCTTGGGGGTTTTTCCAACCTAAATGATTCTATAACAACTTGTATGGAAAGCACATGGGCAAAGTGCCCTGGAGTTAAGTTGTTTTCTGAGAGGAACATCTTGGACTACCTGAGTCCAGAGCAGCTGCCCCAACCAGCCTCACATTGATGGGGAGACAGTACTGGGGAGCTGACCCAGCCAGAAGAGCTGAAAAAGATGAGCCCTTGCCAAGGGACAGAGAGATGGAAGAAGTTCCCATAGATAAAAAAAATCTGTCAGAATCATGGAGGAAAAATCCGTTTGGGGCCGATAAACACAAAGTTCCACCTCTGGCTCCAGGAATACCACAGCCAAAAATTGCTGGGAGAGCAGGGGAGAGATGTCTGGGCACACTGAAGAGCCAAGTGGTGACATTCAGACTGTGAGGCTGCAAAAGTGTGTCTCAAGCCAGATGTAGGATGAGTTTTGGTCTCAGCCCCTCTGACCTGCCAGACATGAATAAAAACGTTTCCACCTTTGGGCACCAACTTGGGCACAGCAGATCATGTTTGCTTGAAGCCTGAGGTGGGGAGACACCCCAGGAAGACACAATGGATGGAGCAAGCAAACCAAGGAGGGCTTGTCAATAGAAAATGGAGAAAACACTATTAATATTTAATTCAAACAAGGATTTTGTCTTATGATGGTGCTAAGGATCAATTTTCTCCCTGTGCAAAGGGAGATAAACTTTGCAGGAGCAAAGAATACCCCTGCCATTGCCTCCCCCCACCCAGCCAAGGGCCAACAGGTTCTGTCCTCACCGTCTTGCTGCTCACCCAGACCTCGACTCGATTCGTCCCAGCAAGGCTGGGAACAAGATTTTTGCTTATGTCATCTATTCCTGAGTCATCTCCCAGGGAAGTCACACGCTCCCTCGTGAGCCGGCTGGGCTGGCTTGCGTAACCGGAGTTCCCTGTTTGCACAGATTTGCAGGGAACCAGAGTTCCCTGTTTGCACAGATTTGCAGGGAGCAGAGGGGAGGATGATGCAGGATCCTCCA
Source organism: Margarornis squamiger (assembly GCA_035222235.1). NCBI lineage: Eukaryota > Metazoa > Chordata > Aves > Passeriformes > Furnariidae > Margarornis > Margarornis squamiger. Next base: position 112,977,883 of record JAWWTY010000106.1, read on the forward strand.
GACCTAGAAAGGATCTACAGCCTCAAGAGCAGCATCAGCAGCATAAAGACTAAAGGGTTGCCCCGGGGGGTGTAGGACACCAAAACCCTCCCCAGTTTCCACTGCTTTGCTGCATGGATGGAAATCCAGGCTGGGTGTTGGATTTAGCTCTGTTGATGGCTTTCCTTATCTCCTATCCACATCAGGAGTAGCAGTCCCCACCAGCCAGGGCAGCCTGGCCACCCTCTTGCTCAATGCAGGCAGCAAAGCTCATTTTCTGTCTGGAAAGAAAAATCTGGTCAACAAACCCTCAGCTTCCACCAGACAAGCCTAAATCCAGCAGAATTAGCCAACAGCCAGTCCAAGGCATGCTTTGGTGAACTTTTAAAAGCCATGTCCTTTTAAAAGTGACTCTGGCAGATGCTGAATGCTTGGAGAGCAAGGATTTGATGTCAGGATGTCCCAGCTCTCATGGAGAGGTGAGGATTACATCAATGTCCAATCCTTCCAGTGAGGATTTATCAGGCAGGGTTATGGCTTTATAAAATCCTGTTTACCAGTTGCCCTGGGTGAGTATTTTACTTTGGCAGCCAGTGCAGACGTGGAATAACCATTATTATGCCCATCAAGACTTCACAGACATTGTGAGAGTTGCCACACTGTTCAAGTCAGCTGCAAAATCATGTCGTAGAAATCTGAGAATCATAGAAAGACTTGAGTTGGAAGGGACCTTAAAGCTCTTCTTCCAACTCACATGGGCAGGGACTCCTTCCACTAGACCAGGTTGCTCCAAGCCCCATCCAAATTGGCCTTGAACACTTCCAGGGATGATGCTCAAAGAGGGGCACAAAGCCAAGAGTGAAAGAACCTCAGGAGCAAATATTATAGTGCTGCTTTGGTGGTAAAATTATAGTGTTTAGAAGTGGGTGAAATGGGTGAATTAGGAAAAACCTGGGTTGATACTCCCTGAAGGATGTCTGGCAGCCCAGCTGGACAGGCTTTGGGTTCAGGGAGGAGCACACTTCTCTCCTACCCTAAGCCAAACTCTTTGGTTATTAAATAAATCTGCATTTCATACCCTTGTTGAAAGCAATGGTGATTTTAAATCCTGAAGATGAAAAAAAAAACAGTAACTGCCTAATGAGGGGTTTTTTTTTTGTTTGTTTGGTGAGAGATGAATATACATAGTTTTTTTTCCCTAAAACTTAGAGCTATTGGCCCTGCAGCAGTTTAATTAAGAGCTATTTGCTGCTCAGTGCTGAAGCAGACACACCATGATTTAATCAGCAGTGATTTAACAACGATAAGAGAAGTTTGCCCAAGGCCTCCTGACCCTTTTCCTTATCACATTCCTGTAGTGGTGGATTTTGCTCCAAAGGCTGAAGCTTGCCAAAGCCTCAGCAAACACCATTCATTCCTCTGATACACTAAAAAAAAATGCCAGAAAAAGAAAAAAGGGGTGTTGTTTCATGCCTGGTTTGAACACACATGGGATTTACTGTTTCCTGGGAACATCTTCAATGGGGAAACTTTCTGGCTGCATTCAGCATCGTATGTAAAACCAACTTATAGAATCCCAGAATGTTTTGGGTGGGAAGAGAACTTAAAGCTCATTTCATTCCACCCCCTGCCATGGGCAGGGACACCTTCCACTAACCCAGGTTGATCCAAGCCCCATCCACCCTGTTCTTGGACAGTTCCAGGGATGAGGCAGCCACAGTTTCTCTGCCCAACCTGTGCCAGGACCTCACCACTCTCACAGGGAAGGATTTCTTCTCAATATCCCATCTGACCCACCCTCTGGCACTGGGAAGCCATTCCCCCTTGTCCTGTCCCTTCATCCTTTCTCCCAAGTCCCTCTCCAGCTCTCCTAGAGCCCCTTTAGGCACTGGAAGGGGCTCTCAGGTCTCCCTGGAGCCTTCTCTTCTCTGGGGGAACACCCCCAGGATTTCCACTCTCTCTCCAGAGCAGAGGGGTTCCAGACCTCAGACCACCTTATCTCAAAAATTATTAACTCATCTCAAAACCTGGCGCGTTTACAGCCCAAACTGAAAAAGGGACAGCAACTGTGGCACTTCCCCAAAGTGTTCAGAAAGTCAGCAGTCTTTGCAAAGTTTTAGTTCATACTTTCATTTCTTGAGAAAGACAGAAAATACTTGCAGAAAAAGAGGTGGTTTTTCTTTCCTGAAGAAACCATGGAGGACACCAGCATAGCCCCGGGACAGGCTTCACTGTGATCCATAAAAAGGCAAATGAAACGTGTTTTATGAGGCTGCAGAGGTTTTAAATTGCTATTATGCAACTTGAGGGCAAAAACCTATTTGGAAATAAGGAGGTATTGGGAATAAGGTGGGAACTGCAGCAAGTTACTGGGAGAAATGAGTGTTAGTTATGTCCTGACTCCAACTCCCCCACATCCCGTGGCATGTTCACATGACTGGAGGCACCGAGGCCTTCAGAGCCAGATCGTCCAAAGGGCAGGACAAAACCAGGTTATTTTCCCTGTGTTTTGTGTCAGCAAAACCTCACAGACAACACGGAAAACTGAAATCCGCCCTTACAAGGAGAGGGAAGAAATCCTGTGGATTCAGAGGGAGGTCTGGCAGGTTACAAGTGACTTAATTACTTCTTTTAAATTTTTTTTTTTAGTTATTCTAATTGCTGAAACATAAAAACATAATAAAGGGCTGGTTAAAAATTACAGGCAAAGGTAGGCAGTGGTCCCAGGGCCTTCACACACAGATTATTGAAGAATAAAAACACTTAAACACAGCAAAACCCCTTCCAATTTTATTGCATAAATGCTGGGGGTGCAATCAAGTGCATTAAGTGTTATTTTTCTTACTTTTTTCATCACTTCACTAGGAAGTCTTCTAAACCAAAAATAATCTTTAAAATATGAAAATGGCTAAAAATGATTGGATATAAATAGAACAGGGGGGGAAAAAGTATATTCACTGATTTTTGATCACTGATTAATAATTTTCTATTCCAGGCCAAATGGTCTTTGCATTTCTGAGGGTGGTGGGGAATACAGTATAGTGTATTCCCACCTTCATGGAGAGAGGGGTGAGAAAGGAATAAAAATAAGGATGGTTTATCTCATTAAAGAGAAGCTTTGGCATCATTGTGGTTTAGAACAGGGCTTGAAAGTGGCTCCTGACATGACTTTTCTGTGCTGTTCATACTTCTGAAGATCAGCAAAAATGAGGGGGAAAGTCAGTTAGCACAGGAACACTAAAATCTTGCTGCATTTCCAGATGAAAACTTCAAAGGATGCTGGCAGGATGGAGGTGGGGTGGGCAGGGGAAGTTACACGGGATGGAGGCAGGAGGACAGAAGCAGGCAGGAGGAGGGATGCAGGCAGATTGGAAAACGAGATGGCACAGAGACTGGCAGGAGGACAGAAGCAGGTAGGAGCAGGGATGCAGGCAGGATGGAGGTGGGAAGGTGGGATTGAGGAAGGATGTGGGAATTTTGGAGGTAGAAGAACTAGGGGGGATGGAGGCCGGCAGGTGGAGGGAAGCAGGCAGGGAGTAGGGATGGAGGCAGGATGGCAGAGGGTGGGATGCAGGCAGGACTGAGTAAAATCACAGCCAGGCTGCAGCAGGGATGCAGACAGGATGGAAAACGAGATGGCATGGAGACTAGCAGGAGGACAGAAACAGGCAGGAGGAGGGATGCAGGCAGATTGGAAAACGAGATGGCACGGAGACTGGCAAGACAGAAACAGGCAGGAGGAGGGATGCAGGCAGATTGGAAAACGAGATGGCACGGAGACTGGCAGGAGGACAGAAACAGGCAGGAGGAGGGATGCAGGCAGGATGGAGGTGGGATGCCGGCGGGATTGAGAAGGGATGCAGGCAGGCTGGAAGTAGGAACACTCGATGGGCTGGACGCCAGCAGGAGGAGGGGAGCATGCAGGAGGAAGAAAACAGGCAGGAGGAAGGAACCAGGCAGGAGGAGGGCAGCATGGAGCCGTCGGAGGCGGTCGGGAGGCGGGCGGCAGGCAGGATGCTGTCACGGCGGGGCGGTCCGGCCGGGGTGACTCAGCCTGTGGGAGCTGCCCCGACCGAGGGTACCGACGGTACCGAGGGTACCGAGGGCTTTTTGGGGCCGTGAGGGACGGTGAGTGCCACGGGAGCCGGGAGGGGATGCGCTTAAGGGTCGCGGCGGCGGGGACAGGTAAGGGGAGAAGGGATGCTGCGGGGCGGGGGGGATGCGGCACCCCCTTTCCACGGCTCCGTGGGGAAAACAGAAGCAGTGTCTCATGCCTTTTTTTGTTTTTTTTGTTTGTTTGTTTGTTTCCAGCGGCGTTTTTTTGGGGGGGATTTTTGTCCGTGGCCGGTGCGGGAGGGAATGCGGGATGCGGGATGCGGGATGCGGGAGGGGGTCGCGCTGCGTATCCAGGATGCGGATTGATTGCTGCAGGGAAAACGCCGTGAAACGTCCAAAAAAAAATCAGCAAAGCTTCAGTGAGGGTCACGGGAAGGGAGAGGAAGCGCTGTTCTCGTAATAAAAGCAGGGAAAACACCGCAGCGCTGCTCGTCAGCTGACGCTGGGGCTGGTTTGGCACCCTGGGAACATCCCGTGATCACAGCCTGGGTCTGGACCAGGACCGTGGCTTGGGGATGGCGCTGGAGGAGCTGCCACTCGTGTCTCTGGGCTGGAATAGATCTCTCATCCCTGTATCCCACTCTCAGGGATGCTCCGCGGGCGTGAGACGGCAAGGATCGCTTCCTTCCTCTACGGGCATTTCCCTGCGGGCTGCGGATGAAGGGAAGGGATTTCCGTAGCACAGTGGCTGGGGTCTTGTGCAAGACTCTGGTTTAGGGTTTGGACTGTAAGAAAAGAGGGGAAAAAAAAAATCAGTGCAGCCGTATATGGGAGGAATCTTGTGCTTTCTGTGCATGGAAGCTGTAGAGGTGAGCACTGCAGATCTTCTCAGGATGGATTTGTTTTGCCAGATACTGCACAACCTGTCTAGTAGGAATTAAATGATTTTTAGGGTCCCTTCCAAGCCAGAACTTTCTAGGATTGTGTTATCTAACCTGTACTTGTGATCTAGCTTTGCTGCAAAGGAATAAGTGTGGGCAAGAGTGCCTCATGTTTTTTTCTTAGAAGAAAAAGAGAATTCAAGCTCTGACAGTGCAGTGAGAGCTGTAATGAAGTCACCAGGCCACGGGTTTGGTGCTGCCAAGCTCACCTGGCGGCACAACAGGCCGAGCTGGATCGTGTCCTTAAAGGGTTTGCTTTGTTGTGGCTTGGAGTCATGGGCAAACCCTGGCAAACAGAACAAAGGACAAAGCCTGGCCCGGGCAAAGGGCTGGTGGTGGGGAGGACACATGACTTGGGCTCTGCTGAGCACACCTCACCCTGGAGGAGCTGGGGAGTGTTTTAGAATTAAAGGTGGGACAGCTTTTATCTTCCTCAGACCCTTGGAGAAGGGTGTGTGAGCGCCTCTGTCTGTGCCTGGAGGGGTTTGGCACAGACAGTGAAGAAGCTGAGGTGCTTCAGGGCTGTGACTTATCTCATGGTCTGACCTGACTCAGCTGAGTCATGTGAGCTGGGCTTGGAATAGCCGGTTTTGGGGTTGGGTTGTTGTTTCCTTAGTAAAAGTGAAATGGGACTTGTGGGCTTTGATTTTTGGGGTGATTTGGGGAAGACCTGCGTGGTGTGACTCTGCAGCAGTGAAGGGATTTCCTGTTGTGGGCACTGTGCACCTCCCTTGGCTGCTGTATGGGATCCTGCTGATGTCTGGAATAACCTGGCTCAAACAGCTGGAGCTCTGTCCCTGGGAAGGCAGGTAGGGAACTGCCCCTGGCTCCCAAATCTGCTTGAGAAGGATGGAGAAGGCACCTGGGTTGTGTCTCCTCCTTCCCTCCTCCTCTGCGACAGCGCAGAGGGATGTGGGTGGATTCTGCAGCACCAGCACAGCCACATCCTTTCAGATACTCTCCTCCCTCCTTCCCTCGCAGGTTGCAGCTGCTCTGAGCAGCTCATGTCAGAGAGCCTTCAGCCTCAGTGCTTCCTTCTCGCTGGCTGGGAGAGAGGGCTCAAGGGCTGCACTCAGGTGGCCCAAATTTCCTCTTTTTCAAGCAACCAGCTGGCTGAATTGTGAGCCTCCTGCCCAGGGTCAGGTGTGCTGGTGGGTAGCTATTTCTTGCTCATCTTTCAAGAAACTGCATTAGCAGTTTTGCATCCCAAAGCAGGGGTATCTCTGCTCCAGAGGAGGTGAAGCAGCTTGGAGGGCTCTTTGCAAGCCCCAAACATCCTCCTGCCACCTGGAGGGTTTTCTAGGGTGAAGCTGCCGTGTCCTAAGAGGTTCAACAGCCTTGTTTTTGTTTTCAAGCTAACGAGCCGTGGTGGGATGTGACCTGTGAAAACAACCTTAGCCAGGGTTATCCCGAAGCTGTGAGGCACCTCTGGAGTCGTGGGAGGATTGCAAAGGGAAAGGATCTCCTAGGCTTGCTGGAGCAACTCCTCTGACCTGTTCACTGTGCATGAAGAAGAGCAGATATGTGTGGGGTGCAGCAGCTGTTATGCAGCTCTGGGTTTGGTGCTGCTCTTCTGGTGGTATCTGAAAGAGCCATGGGGTTTTAGCGGGGAGGAGGTCTGTGTGGAGGAGATAGAGGTGGTGGGGGAAGCGTGTGCCCGATAATGCTGCTGCAGGAAGCTCTTGCAGCTCAGATCAGCTGGGAAAGGGGGGTGAGGGTGGAAAGCAGCAGCTTTTTCTTGCTGCAGCGTCTCTGGGGTCACTGTGGCTCCGGCTGCGCATGACCCAGTGTGGATGGGAATCCATCCTGCCAATCCCGTGCCTCTGTGTCCTATTTATAGCTCTGCTGGACACAGAGCACTGGCTAAAGCCGGGGAGGAGTGGAGAGGGGGGGTTAGGGAGGAAGAAATCCCACGAGGTCAAGGATTTCCCCTTCCTTTTCCAGCAAGATGTTGGGATATTCCATGCCAGCCAGCTGAGAGCATCAGCTCCCCCCCCACCCCAAACTTCCTGACCAAAGGAGACCTCCTAGAATAATAGAAAGGTTTGAGTTGGAAGGAGTGGTTAAAGGCTAGTTAGTCCAGCCCCCTTGCCATGAGCAGGAACATCTTTAACTATATATGAGGTTGCTCAGAGCCCCATCCAACCTGACCTTGAATGTTTCCAGGGATGGGGCAGCCACAGCTTCTCTGGGCAACCTGTGCCAGGGTCTCCCCACCCTCACAGGGAGGAATTTCTCCAAAATATCCCGTCTAACCCTGCCCTCTGTCAGTTTGAAGCTGTTCCCCTTTGTCCTATCCCTCCAAGTCCCTCTCCACCTCTCTTGAAGGCGCTGGAAAGGGGCTCTCAGGTCTCCCCAGAGTGTTCTCTTCTCCAGGCTGAACAACTCAAGCCACCTCATGGCCCATGGGAGGCTTGGAAAAATGTTTGTTTGCTGAAGCAAGGGGCCAGCTCTCAGCTATTTGGCTTGCCTGGTTTGCTGGCCCTGGGCCATGTCATGGGGCAGATGCAAAGCAGCAGTCAGAGGGGAAACTGCAGGGATCTATTTTCACTTCGGTTTCGGGTTGCCTGGAGTGTGGTCTGGTAACCTGAGGATGAGAGATGTCTGTCCCTCAAAAGCGGGGTGTGAGCAGCCTATCGATGCCTTGCAGGGTGGGTTTCGTTCTGTCAGCAAATTTACAAGCATCCTGCTGAAAAGTGTCTCTCATGTGGCTTCTGGCCTCAAAAATGCCTCCTTTCCTGTGCTACGGAAAAAACAAGCTGACTTCAGGAAGTACAGAGGGTTTTTTGGGGTTGGTTTTTTTTTTTGTTGTGTATGCATTTTGGTGTTGGGGTTTTTTTTTTAATGATTTTTCATTAAAATGTGCTTCAGCTCAGGCTGATCACCTACAGTCTTCCTGTGACCATGTTCAAGGGGCACAAGGCAAAACCCACAGTAGTCTTAGAAATGTGTATTTATTTCTCTGGGTGTAACCTCCTTCCTGCTGTGTAAGCAGAGGAGCACGGTGGGGACACTGGGAATGCCAGTGAGTCCCTTGCCTGGAGAAACCCCTAAGCAAGCAAATATGCATGAAACCACATCAAAGAGGTGAGATTTAGGGGTAGGGGCACCCATCTACTGCTGAAGCTTGGCTGTTTTATTTGCTGAGCATCCTACTGAAAGCACAAAGTGGGGGGGGAGGGAACAAAATTAAATGGTGGAAATAGGAGGGGAAAAGGAAAAAAAGCCTGGGCTTGTTACTGGTAGAAAGTAGGACACTCCTGCTGGGTTTTCTTCTCTGGAAAGGCTAAACTTGGCTGTGAGTGGGTGGAAGCAGCAGGCATGGAGATGTGTGTGTGTCTCCCATCCCCTGCTCATCCAGCTCTGCCGCCGTGGGGATGGAGAGCTGCTGGCAGGAGCTGCGTGTCCGGTTTAAGCCCAGGCTTGCAAAGGTGATTACACGTTCAGCTCGCTGAGGTGAGCAGGAATTAAAGCCTCAGTGTCTCTGCTGTGGAGTGTCGGAGGTCTTGGGGTGCTTACCAAGCTTGGAGATAGTCAGGGGGGGTGTGGGTGTTGGTGGGAGGGAGCTGGGAGGGCTTGGAAGAGGAGGATGAGGGTGCCCTGGTGTGTTTGTAGAGATAGAGGAGCCTGTGATGATGTGTCTGAGTCAGTTGTGGGGACTTGGAACAAGCAATTGCTGCTGGTCTGGGGTTAAATTGGAGCTGGGCAATTGGGTATGAATTATATTAAAGGAGGCAGGAGAGCAGAGAAACCACCAAGCCCTGGAGCACCTTTGGGTGGGTGATGCTTGTGCTCCTTAGTAGGAGGCTGTGGTCCATTCTTTCATGCTCTTGGATTTCCCCTGTGTCTCTGTTCCCCAGACTGGGACTTTCCTGGTGTCCTACACCCACTGGGAAGGGAGCAGGAGGGCAGCAGCTCCAGTGCATGTGGACCCCTCTCTGCATAGGCAGGGGGTTACACCTGGGGCTGTGACCCCATTAAGGTCCCCATGGCAACAGGCTGGCCAAAATGAGGCCATAAAGTCCAAAAATGTGATTTGGAGTGATATCTTTATCAGGAAGTGCAATGTATTAGGGCCAGGAGTCAGCAAGTGCTCAGGGCTGCAGCCATGCCTGTGGTTTACCATGGATGTGGGATGTCACTTTCTCCTTCCCCTAGTCCTTATTCTTCATTTTTGTGTGAGTAAACACAGGTTTTAATACCCTCCAAATCCCTTGGAACTGCTTTGAAAAGTGTTTTCCTGCTGCTGCTAATCCTGCAGTGGTCAACAAACAGGGTTGCCGTGTCTGATTTCTCCTGAGCTGCAGGAGTGGGGTTATTTCTCTGCTCCTGTGTCTCTCCTGACCTTTGGGGTAATTGGGGATACAAAGGGACCTGGTGCAGCCACATGTTTTATCCCCCCACGTGTCGCTGTGATGGTCCTTCAGCCTTGCTCGTGGTCTGAGCTCACCTTGGGAAGTTTCCAATGATGCTCCAATCTGGCTGCAGGTGGAGTGTCCCATTGTGTAGCCAAGATGTGGCCGTCCGTGTCCATCCTGTGTGTCCTGGTGGCCTTCGCCAACGCTCGCAGCATTCCTTACTACCCTCCTCTGTCCAGTGACTTGGTCAACCACATAAACAAGCTCAACACCACCTGGAAGGTGAGTACTGGGTTGATTTTGGGAGGGTTTTTTTGGATACACTGCTAATAGTGTCTCTGTGGGATTCAGTGGCTGAGCTTTGGGAGTCTCACCACAGTGAGGACATCAAACCAGCCTTAATCCCAGTTGAGTTTTTCTGGTGAGGTGATGCTGTCAGAGATTTGTGGAGTGGCAGTAACTGGAGCTTCTCCTCTTCGGAGCAGAGCACTGATGAGTTTGTGGAGTGGGAGCAATGTAAGAGGAGGAAATTCTGCAGGAAGCTGGAAACCAGCTCTGTTGGTGAACTGTCCAAACCCTCCTTGGCCAGTTTGCTGTGGCCAAAGCCTCGAGATGGACCTTAGAGGTCATGATGGGCTGATCCTGGAAGGACCTCTGTTCTGTGTCTGTGGGTAGTTGGCTCTTGAGCCCCGGGTTTTACAGCAAGGGTCAGACTCTGGTTGGGATTCAGGGAGCTCTGGAGCACCAGGCTGGCCCCAGCAATGCGCTTGGTGGCTGTGAAGAGTTGTGTCCCATTTCTGTGTGTCTCTCCCCAGGCAGGGCACAACTTCCACAATGCTGACATGAGCTATGTGAAGAAGCTCTGTGGCACCTTCCTGGGTGGGCCCAAGCTCCCTGAGAGGTGAGTGGTGGGAGAAGAAGGTGAAGCTCATGCGTAAACTTGTGTGGATCCTCCAGGTGTCTCTGGAGAGGGTGAGGGACTCTGCTGGCAGACTGTGAGCACTGTTCCCATGGGTGCAGCCTGGTGGACATCATGCATGGAATTAAGCACAGAGCATGCATGAGGGGAACATCCACCCTATGTCCTGCCAGCTACTCGACCGGTTGTGCAATCTGTTATCCTTGAAAATTAACATCCTAGAGGAGCTGCTGACCTGGTCTGAGGACTTCAGAAGTATTTATGCTCCTTCAGCAAGCAAACAATAAGAGCCCTCATCCTCCAGGTCACCTTCAGAGGAGGTTGAAGAGTCCAGTGCAACCAGTCTTGTTACACTGGTGTTCCTGTGACGGGACTTCCCTCTTCTCACTTGCAGGGTAGACTTTGCTGCAGACATGGAGCTGCCTGATAACTTCGACTCACGGACACAGTGGCCCAACTGTCCCACCATCAGTGAGATAAGAGACCAGGGCTCTTGTGGCTCCTGCTGGGTAAGAACATGCACAGTTTAAGGTCGTGTTAATGCAGAGTTTGCTGGACAAAAAACGTGCTGTTGAATTTACTGCTGAGCTGTGTGAATCACAGAATGGCCTAGGTGGGAAGGGACTTCAAAGCTCATCCAGTTCCAGCCCCCCTGCCATGGGCAGGGACACTTTCCACTGGACCAAGTTACTCCAAGCCCTGTCCAGCCTGGCCTTGGACACTTCCAGGGATGGGGCAGCCATCGCTTCTCTGTCCAACCTGTGCCAGGGCCTCCCCACCCTCACACCCAAGAATTTCTTCTCAATATCCCATCTAACCCTGCCCTCTGGCAGTAAGAAGCCATTCCCTCTTGTCCTGCCCCTCCATGCCTTGTCCAAAGTCCTTCTTTGGCTCTCTTGGAGCCCCTTTGGGCACTGGAAGGGGCTCCAAGATCTCCCCAGAGCCTTCTCTTCTCCAGGCTGAACTCCCCCAGCTCTCCCAGTCTGTCTCCAGAGCAGAGGGGCTCCAGCCCTCAGAGCATCTTTGCTGCCCTTTGTGCTAGAACAAGGGATCCTGCAGTGTCTGAGCTCCTTGGTGGCTTCTTCCAGCCAGGCCCATGCCTGCTTGCCGGGAGATTTCCTGGTTTCTCTCCCATGGCCAGCTCTAATGGTGTTTTGGGGCTGCCCACAGGCTTTTGGCGCTGTAGAAGCAATTTCAGACCGAATCTGTGTTCACACGAACGCCAAGGTCAGTGTGGAGGTCTCTGCTGAAGACTTGCTGTCGTGCTGTGGCTTCGAGTGTGGCATGGGGTGAGCTGCTCCTGGTCCTTGTGCACTTGGAAAGTGGGTGGGAGAAGCTGGGACACAACCTGGAGATGCTCATTGCCTTACCTCGGTCTTCCTGGTCTCCCTAACGAGCAGGAAGCTCCACCAGAGGTTTGTGCTCTGAGTGCTGGAGTTAGGTGGGAGCATAAAGGTGATTTCATGGATTGAAAGTCCTTCTGGGACACATCCTGCTCCAGCATAGTGGATGTTGGTGGCTGGTGGAGGGAGGGCAACCACACAGGGATGCTCTCCTGTGCAGAGCCGGCAGCTGCCAAAGCCAAGGGAGGGATCTTTTCATAGTCCCAGATCCTTGATTTTCAGGCACAAGCCTTTTGCCTGTGGCTTTTCCAATTGTTGAGTGCAGGGTAGGGAGTTGGGTCTCCAAGTCCTGTTGCTCCTGGCAGCAGAAGCTGATGGGGACCTGATAAGGAGGCACTTTGGGACTTGGAGCCATCAGTGCTCTTATCTCCTTGCCTGAGGCTTTTGTGTCTCAAGGCAAGTCCTGGGGAAGGCAGGAATAGACTGAAAAAAGGTTCAATATGCCCAAAACTTCCCTTCAGCCACCTGAGCTGGCCCCATTCTCCTGCCTCCCCCAAAAAGGGATGGCTCTGAGCAGGCTGGGGCTGGAACTGCTGCCTCTTCCCCCAGGTGCAATGGTGGTTACCCCTCTGGTGCGTGGAGATACTGGACAGAGAGGGGCCTCGTGTCTGGGGGTCTCTACGATTCCCACGTGGGTAAGTCCTGGCAGATACCCTTGGGAAGAGCGTCTCTGCTTGGTTGAGGTTCATGTCCTTCAGGGTGCTTCTGTCCTGGTCTGCATCCTTTTGGTTGCTCCCTCCTTCAGGTCTGGGCTCAACTCAAGCACCTCTTGCAAGCAGCTGGGTGCTCCTGCCCCCGTGGCTCCTTCTGGGCAGTCCTGTGGGACAAGGGTCCCTGAACAGCACCTGAAAGCAGGACACCCATCTGGGAAAGGAGCCAGTAGCTCTTAACAATCCCACAAGGCTCCTGCTTCCATAGCAGGAAAGAATCAGGCTGTGAATTTTTTGTTGCTGCTGGTTTTGGACCAGTTCAGTGTATTTAGGGTGAGGTCAGGAGTCTTCCCGACATGTTTCCCATTCAAAAAGTAACTTCCAGAATGGAAACCTCTGCCTCCTCCTAGCATGGCCATGCTCCCATCATGTTTCTACCTTTTCCATCTCCTTGTCAAGAGGCAGGTGGTGGGAAGCAGGTCCAGAGGGAAACCCTTTGCTGATGGAGGGATTGCCCATCTGGCAAGGGAAGACCTACACTTGCACCCCACTGATCTGTGGGGTTCCTGAGTCAGAAAGGCCCTTTCTTGGGGCATCTGGTGTCTTCTCCAGCATGGCTGTTAGGAAATTTGGGGACAGCCAGTTCATGTCACCTCTGTCCTCGACAGGCTGCCGTCCCTACTCCATCCCACCCTGCGAGCACCACGTCAATGGCTCCAGGCCCCCCTGCACCGGGGAAGGAGGGGGAACCCCAAGATGCAGCCGGCACTGTGAACCTGGATACTCACCCTCTTACAAGGAGGACAAGCACTATGGTAAGAGAGGTGACCTCCAGAGCTGCTCCTCGTGGCAGCTTGGTGGGGTTGGCAGGGTTGGACCTGTACCTGAGCTGGTTTATGGTGGTTATGTTCTGTGCCTTGTCCCTGGGGACTCTGATCTCGTGGTTCTGGAGCAAACATCAGCCTGGCAAATGCACAATATGTATTTGCAGAGACTCACCTGAGGTGGGGAAAATTATTTGAGTCCCTAATGGTGCACGTGGCTGGGTTGAAGAGTGTGGTGCTGAGCCCTGTCTGATGTCAAAGCCACCTCCTTCTGGCTCTTTGGCAGTAGCCAGCCCTGTGCATTTAGGATAATCCAGATTTGTCTTAGCCTCAAGTAATTTGGATTGTTTTTTGAGAATTTACAGGGGGAAAATTTCCCTTCCCTCTGGAATAGGTCTTTGTGTACAGAAGAGGACTCAGATGAAATAATTCCCTGTAGAAGAGGGATATCTGGAGCCCACTTTTCCTGGCTGACTATGTCAGTGTCTCTAGAGCCACTGGGTTTGAATTTAATCTGAATTTAAGCAGAAGAGGCTTCTTGAGCAGCCTCAGTCAAGCCATCCAATCCCTGTGTGGCCTGACAGTGCAGTCCTAATGAAGGGAATTTCCTCTCTAGGCATCACATCCTACGGCGTCCCTCGCAGTGAGAAGGAAATCATGGCTGAGATCTACAAGAACGGCCCAGTGGAAGGAGCCTTTATTGTCTATGAGGATTTCCTGATGTACAAGTCTGGTGAGCACCAGCACTGAGGCTGTGGGGAGCCCTGTTCCCTACTTCAGCCAGAGGGTCCCTCTTGTGTGGCCCTTGTCCCTCTGCTCAAGTCTGAGAGAAGATTTCAAGCTCTCACTTGGGGATCTGGTATGGCAAGACCATGGGCAGATCCCATCTCCTGTATCCATTGGTCTGTAGTAAGGGGAGTTAGGTGCTTTGGACCGAATGTGGACCTCCCCAAATTCAGCTGAGAACAATAGCTCAGATTTTAGGTAAAACCCTGACACAAGGACCCAAATGTCTTGTTCTGAACCACTTTTGAGCCCCTTGCTCATTGTTTCTGGGTGTCCTGTGTGCTGAGCTGGTGTTGAGCATTAATCACAGAATCATGGAATGGTTTGGGTTGGAAGGGACCTTAAAGCTTATCCTGTTCCACCCCCCTGCCATGGGCAGGGACACTCTCCACTGGACCAGGTTGCTCCAGGCTCCATCCAGTTTGTCTTTGAACAGTTCCAGGGAGGGGCATCCACAGATTCTCTGGGCAACTTGTGCCAGGACCTTACCACCCTCACAGCCAAGAATTTCCTCCTAATACCCAATTTAAATATCTCTTCTAGTTAAAACCATTCCCTCTTGCCACTATCTCCCCATGTAAAATTCCTTCCTCCAGACTGTTTAAGTTTCAGGTTCACATTTAGCCAAAAACCTTCTGGGTCGCCGGATCAGGCGTCCCACAAGCTGTCAGTGCTCTGTGGTGTGGAGACACAGTGCCCATGGACAAGTTGGTGTGTCTTCTTGCAGGGGTGTACCAGCACGTGTCTGGGGAGCAGGTTGGAGGCCACGCCATCCGCATCCTGGGCTGGGGCGTGGAGAACAACACCCCGTACTGGCTGGTGGCAAACTCCTGGAACACCGACTGGGGGGACAACGGTGAGGCACCACAGGGAACCCCCTCCCCATCCTCCTGGGCGTGGTGGGGAGGTTGAGTTTTGCTCTTGGTGTGCTTCCAGGCTTCTTCAAAATCCTCCGAGGGGAGGACCACTGCGGCATCGAGTCCGAGGTTGTGGCTGGCATCCCCAGGACGGAGCAGTACTGGAAGAGGATGTAACCCTGATCAAACCACAGATAATCCTGAGTCCCTGATGCTTTTAACTGATAGTGGGTTGGGTGCAGAGACCCCCCTCTTCGAAGAGACTATAGTTGAGATTACTTTATTAAAGCTTTTTATCTTTTCTTTTTTTTTTTTTTTTTTAAATATTTTCGGGGGTTTGTTTTGTTTTTTTTTAATTTTACATTGGAGCTGGAGGTGGAATTGCTCTCTGCCAACCTTCTGCTCCTGGTGGGTCGCAGCCACGGGGCATTCCCTGCTCAAAGGACTGCTGGAGAGCTCGCTGGCCTCTTGGTGTTTGGTTAGCCTGGACCCCTTTCAGCCCAGTTTGTTACTGGGAGGGCAGGAAGCAGTAGCTTTGTGCTGGGATTAGGGACTTGCTGGGGCCACAGAGATGGATCCTGCTAGAAAGCCATGGCCAGGGGGAATTTGTGCACCCCTGGCTGGGTGTTGGTCTGACTGGTAGGATCCGAAACAAGCAGGGAATGTTAGTGTGTGCCTTAAATTGGCTAAATTTAGAACTGTTAGTGACAAAATACTGATACACTTGATGTGGGGCTGCCTGCACCAAGTCCTTTGTGCATCGCTTGCTCTGCTCCATCCATTCAGCTTTTTAAACCACTTCTTGAACTGTTCATTTGCTTTTTTATCTGCTGTAGTCTGGGGCTATTGATCCTGGGGAAGGGCCTGACTGGAGCTCCATGAGCCTTTGGTCAAGTATCCTGCCAGCATCCAGGAGGATGCTGGAAAGAGCAAACCACTTTATATCCATGGCTGGGCAGCTTGGTGTGTGCAGCAGGTCGTGCCTGGGCAAGGGTGCAGCATCCAAAATTGGGGTGCTCTGGTGCTGAATGCTGACCTGAGAGTCTGCTGCAGGGAGCTCATGCTTGGAGGTATCTCACTGACTCACACACAGTTGAAGCCTTTTTTTTCTTGAGCCACAGGCGTTAAGGAAGAAAAAAACCTTATTTTTGTTACTGGGGGGAAGTGTAGCAGTTGTGTAGGAGGAATCATGTGATTTGACAACACTAATATTGCAAAAGAGCTTTCTTTTTTAATTTTAAAGCAAGAAGTATATTACTGAGCTGAGGCTATAGGCTGAAACACGTGAAGCAGGCTCTCCCATGCACTGTAAAATAGCCCCTTACCTCTGCTTACTCAGACACCAGTGAGCCAGAGCTGTGCTGTATGTGGTTGGAACAACCGTGCCAATAAATGATTTCTCCAGTGTCTTGTCTCCTGGCCCCTGGTTGCTTCTGCTTGACTTCCAACCACCTCAAATTAGTTGTCTGGTGTGGAAGCGGGTGAGACCATTCTGTCTTCATAGAATAGTTAGTTCAGTTCCAACCCCCTTGCCATGGGCAGGGACACCTTCCACTGGCCCAGGTTGCTCCAAGCCCTGTCCATCCTGGCCTTGGACACTTTTAGGGATGGGGCAGCCACAGCTTCTCTGGGCAACCTGTGCCAGGGCCTCCCCACCCTCCCAGCCAAGAATTCCTTCCCAATATCCTATCTAACCCTGCCCTCTGGCAGTGGGAACCCATTCTCCCTTGTCCTATCCCTCCGTGCCTTGTCCCAAGTCCCTCTCCAGCTCTCCTGGATCCCCTTTAGGCACTGCAAGGGGGCTCTCAGGTCTCCCTGGATCAGGGGGCAGCCAGGCCAATCCCCAGCATCCCTTGAGGAGAACAATGCCCCCAAGGCACTGGAGCTGTGCCACCATTCCTGCTGCCCACTGCTCCTTTCAGAGTTAATTTACTGCTCCTCAGCTGTCAGCCTGGTTAAAATTCTTCCTTTGTGTCTGGCACACAGGCCTGTACTGTGATCCCCCGAGTTGGCACCAAGGAAGCACTGGAATTGTCTCTGAGCTGAGGGCTTGTAACTTGTGTGGGGAACAACTGGTGTAAAAGGCACAAGAGCCAGAAAAAAAACCCAATCCAACACTTTTTTTCCCAAAGAAAACTTTAATTTCAACGAGATGGGAAGCTGCACAAAGAGAGCCACCGCAAGTTTCTTTAGAACAACAGCTTTAAACTATCTACATTTGAACCTATGGAGTTGGGGTTCTCCTTTTGAACAGCCTGCCCACAGGAGCTGGGCCTTGCAAAGGCCACCAAACTGTCCCTGGTAGCTCTGTCCTGTACCAGGACATGGGCTCTCCTTCCCTTCACAACAGCAAAGCAGCATTTGAGGGGGGTGGGTAAGGACCTTGAAAACAACTATCCACCCCAGGAAAACAAGACTTGCCTTTTAAGTGTTTCCTCTTAGAAGTCCAGCCTGATGTGTTTCAACCCACCCTCTTCCAGTTACCACATCAGTGTAACCCAAAGCACCATCCCAAAGCTGGAGCCAAGTGGACCAGGGAAACCTGCCCTGGTCACCCCCTTCAGTGGCTCCAGCCTTCCCACCCCATGGCAGGGATCACTGCTGCCCTTCAGAGTGGTCAATGCCCATTCCCCAAAAAGCAACCCATGAGGGACAGCAGGGGGCAAACCCTCACTCCCCTGGCCTTCCTCTGCCACCACCACCCATCCCCTTCAGCTGGGGAAGTGCAGAGCCCAGACCCAACAGTGGTGCTGGGCTTGGGGTGATGAGCTGAGGGCCATGCTAGCATCTCCCTCCTCATTTTAATCACCTCCCCACTGCTAAAAAAAGGGCTTTGCCAGTGCAAGGATCATCTGTCACA
The DNA here is from genome assembly GCA_035222235.1 of Margarornis squamiger. Taxonomy (NCBI): domain Eukaryota; kingdom Metazoa; phylum Chordata; class Aves; order Passeriformes; family Furnariidae; genus Margarornis; species Margarornis squamiger. Next base: position 112,995,516 of record JAWWTY010000106.1, read on the forward strand.
GGGCAGGGAGTTGCACAGCTGCCTTTCAGCTGGGGGCACGTTAAAATGGACAGAGCATTCCGCCTCCTATTTATTTAAGATTAAAAAGGCTTGTTTCAGCTTCCTCCAGCACACCAGAAATGGGGCTTCTGCCTGCTTCCAAGCTGCAGGATTGTCAACCAGCCTGGGCTGAGGGCCAGAAGATGGCCAGAGCTTTTTCCCTGGATCAGAAAGCATGTCCCTCTCCCAGCCAAAGCAACATCCTTCCAGCACGGAGCAGGTTCCAGAGACGATGGGGAAGAAGCTGCCTAAGAAAGGGAGGCAAAACCCTCAGGGTTTTGCTCAGCTCTGAGCTGAAAAAGATGCCTCAAATCTCAAGGAAGAAAAGAAGCAACAGGAGCTTCTATTTCAAACCATTCTAACAAAAAAAACCCAAAAAAATCAAACAAAAACCTCAGGTAATACCATCCAACAGGAAAGAAGGGGGGGAAATACTCAACCCTAAACAGTAAGACTCCAGTCAGCATTTGTAACCATCCAAGCAGCTGGCAAGGGTGGTGAGAATGGAGCCCAGCAATGCCACACTGTCACCCCGGGGCTGCAGCTCACCAGGGGGTCCCATCCTTGCCCTATTCCTGGTGCCCAGGGCCTGGCCATCCCCATGGCAGGCGACGAGGAGCCTCCTGCCTGCGCTGCCCACCTGCCAACCATCTCTCCCCCCTGCCCGCCCGCTGCCCATCAGTTCTCTCCTGCCTGGACATACTCCTCAGAGGCCTTGGAGAGGGTGCTGAGGTACTGCCAGCTCAGGGCTGCCAGGAGCATGGCACAGGACAGGTAGATGGGGGAGTAGTGGTGCCGGGATGCCATGGAGCTGCCGGGCAGGCTCATGGCGCGGATGGAGGCGATGACCTGCTGCGTCTTGTTGGAGGACGGGTCTGTGCTTGGGATCTTCTGGTAGATCTAGGGAAAGAGAAAGGAGGAGTTATGGTTTCCACGCAAAGTTGAGGGGAGAAATGGGAACACTGGGTAGAAGAGAAAGGTTTAAGGGCCACCGTGTCCTTGAGAGCAACCTCGGTGGTGAACTGCCACAGAGCAAGGGATGCCTGGATGGGTCCAGGCCAGTCTCCCTTGGGAAGTGCACTAAGCCAAGCTGCCTCTTGAGGGCACCCCATGATGGCACATGGACCACATGGATCCTTCAACCACCAGTGGTGTTACTGGGACCAGTGGTTCTCACGCTGAAATCCTCACTCACCACCACAGTGCTGCACCCCACCTCAAACCAGAGGGGACACCCCAGTGTGTGACTGCCTGGAAACAGCCACACCCATCAGACCATTCCATGGTGTTTGGGGTTTTCTCTTCAAATCCTGTGGCATTTGGGGTACTTGTCTGCATGAGTCTTAGCAAGGTATGCACAAGCAGAGACCTTTTTCTGGGCTAAGGTGTTGTGGTGTGACTGTCCCTTGCCATGGGATTGGCCAACCCACAAGGGGAGCTCTAATAACTCCTGGTTTAGGGTCTCCCTGGTGCAGAAATTATGTCTTTTTATTTAACAGCCCTCACTGGATTTGGTTTTTGGGGAGTGGGGTGGTTTCTTCCCATGAAGAACAGAGTCACCACACATGTTCCCAATTCCACACCAAGAACGGGCACACGAACAGCCAGAAATCTCTCAAAGCCAACTGCTGAACCTACCTCTTCCACATACTGGTACATGATGGCTTTGACAGCTTGTATGTTTGTGGCATCCATCATGAGAGTGACGGCCTGTCCCTTGCGGATCTTCACCACACCCCTGAACACCTGCTTGTTGTTGTAGCAGGCAGCCAGCGTGGCAATGGCCATCACCTAAGGAGACACAGCAAGAGCCTTTATGCACTGTGAGGAACTTGCCAAGGGGTCACCTGGGCTGTAGTGACATAGATGGCAAGACACGAGTGGAGCCACAACCTCACCAACAGTGAACAGTAGGCAGCAGGGAAGGAGGAAGAGATGGGAGCAAAACAGGCTAAAACCATCATGATCCAAAACCTCCTTCACCTCCAGCTTCTCATCAGCTGGGCTGCAGATGGTGAAGAAACACTTGAAAAGAAAGCTCACCTGGGGGATAGCGCAGAAGTTGAAGACACTTTGGTTTTTCAGGCGGGATAAGTACGTGAGGACGTCGGGGACGTGGTGGAGGGCGTTGGTGATGAGCTCATTCAGACACTGCACAGCCATCTCGATGTTCTCTGGCTTGGCAAGGTCTGAGAGCTTCTGTGCATATCTGCTCCAAACCTAAACACCAAGATAAGGACTCAGGAGTTGGAGGGGACACTCATGTTGTAAGAGAGACATCAGGAACAGCCTGAGGTGTGGGAGAGCAACAAGAACCACCAGAGACCCACAAGAGCCTTGAAGCACTACTAGGATAAAGAAAAGCAGGAAGAGCAGGCTTTAGAGATGTGATGGTGACCTTCATGGATACAAAGGAGTTGTAAAGAAGGATGAACTCATCCTCACATCTTCAGGTAGGGCAAGGAAAAGATGAGTCACACATCAGGCTGACACCGAATGGTTTCAGTTGGAAGGGACCTTAAAGCCCATCTTGTTCCAACCCCCCTGCCATGGACAGCAACACCTCCCACTACACCAAGTTGCTCCAAGCTCCATCCAGCCTGGCCTTAAACACTTGAACATCAGGAAATGCTCTGTTACACAGCTGAGCCACACGGAAAAGGGAGAGAAAAATTCTTGGAGGGCCTCAAGACAAGCAGACAAGCATCTGTCAGGCACAGGTAGAGCTGATCCTGCCCTTGGGAGCAGACCAGGTACCCTCTTGGGATCCCACCCAGCCTTCTCCTCTCTCATTCCTAGAGGCAGCTTAACAAAGAGCGAAATAAAGCTGCCCAACAAGTTCTAGGCAGTGTGGCGAGACACCCCCTTGTCCTGTCACGTGTACCTAGAGAGCTGTAGACAGATGTGGAACTTGTCACCCATTTTCATTAGAAGAACTCTTACTATAGAGCTGTACAGCCAACAGTAGTGATTTTATGAGGTTGCCCCTCACCTCTCTGGGCCAGAACTCCCTTCCTTCCATCTGGTCCTCCAGATAGTCACGGATGATGTTGGTTTTCTGTAGGAAGAGCCCCATGGAGTTTGCCAGCTCCGTGTCCTGCCCCACAATAGAATCTTCCAGCTCTGATGCAGAGAAGAGACGGGAAAGGCCGATGCCCACCAGCCCAGCAACATAGTGACAATACTGTGAGGTGCCAAGTTGGGAAAGGGTGGAAAAAAACAAGATAAAAGGAGCAGTTACAAAGAGCTGCCTGTTTGCCACAGGGAGTTTTACAAAAATGATGCTCAGAAAGAACTGACAGTTCATTTTATGCAAGTTTTCATGGCCCTCCCTGGGTTGTGTCGGCTTTGCCATGAAAACAAACACCTTTTCCCAAACATCTCACCAGGGATGTCCAACCAAGGTGTCACTCTGCCTCCAGCAGCCAAACAAACTGCCCATGGGGGAACAGCTGATGTGATGGGTCACCCAAAACACATGCTGGTGGGCAACACCAACAATCCACAGCATCCTCCTGTCACCCACAGGACCAGGAGGCTCTCAGTGCCTTCCCCAGCTTGCAAAGCCTCCCTCACCCAGCTGAACCCTCTTCAGGAAGACAGAGATGCTCTGTCTCCTCTTTCCATGGACACAAGGTTGACTCTACCTGGAAGTGTTATAAAGATGTGTGGATGTGGCACCTGGGGACATGATTTAGTGGTGGCCTTGCCAGTGCTGGGTTAATTGTTGGACTCGATGATCTTAGAGGGCTTTTTCAACCCTAATCCATGATTCTACTCACGTTCAGTCCTTTCCTCTTTTCAGGCTGACTTACCTTATCCCACTCATGCTGAGAGTCCACTTTTTTCTCCAAGAACTCTGCCATTCCAACACCCATCTTGTGGCAAATATCTGAAATCACCTCCTGGTAGACCTTTGACAGGTTCCTGAACTCCATGGAGATCTGTAGCATGGGTTAAAAAAAAAAAAAAAGCATCAGGAAAAAACAGCAGAGCTCAACATCTATTCAGAAATCAGAAAAATACTGTCTATCAGGCTCCAATCCTGCCCTGGCTGAAGATCTGGGACAACTCCCACAACCAGAGCTGTTTCAAGGTCCTTGGAGCACAGACTCAGTCTGTTCTCAATCTAAAGGGGACAGTCTCTGGCGGGAGATCAGACACAGCAACATCTTTGGGAAGGTTCTGTGGCCTTGGACTAGTATCATCTGGGAGCTGCAGGACAAAACTGACTAAACTTGGTGCACAGACTTGTTTTCTCTTGGAATTTGAGAGCACTCCATCACACCAGCCACAGAGAAAAAGTGAGGAGGTTTGTGGTGCTCTGTTCTCCTGAACTCTCTGAAGTTCTGGCTTCACAAGGCACATTTTTCGTAAAGAAGGCATCAAGCAATGGATGAGCTGTGAAATCCTTCTTCTGCATGTGCAGCAACATGGAATCACAGAATGGTCTGGGCTGGAAGGGACCTTAAAGGTAATGTAATTCAAACCCCCCTGCCATGAGCAGGGATACTTGCAATGTCTCAATCCTTAGGGCAGTAACTTTGGGCAATACTGTTCCTAATAACAGTGAGGGTGGTTTTTATCTTACACCATAGAATTATGGAGTGGTTTGGGTTGCAAGGGACTTTAAAGCTCATCTCATTCCAACCCCCTGCCATGGGCAGGGACACCTTCCACTAGAACAGGTTGCTCAGAGCCCCATTAGCCTGGCCTTATATCACATCAAAGATCTGCAGACAGACTGCTGGAGCTCTAGAGCAGATCCTGCAGGGTCACTGTCACCACTGGACCATCTATAAGCCAGGTGCCAGACAAGCCTTCCTTGTTTCCCAACCTGTTAGGGGACACAGGACACCCAACCCTGGTAACAAACCCAAATCTCTCTCCACAAAACAATGGTCATTCACTTTCCCAACAGAAGAGGCAAAAAGCCACTTTTTAGGGCTGACACTTTTCCACAGACAGATCACCTCTGGCTCATAGAGTTAGGCATCACATGGAGAGACAATCATGCACCCAAAGATGCCATAAGGCAGCTGAAGCCAGGAGGAGGATTCCTTACCGTTGGGAAGTCTTCCAGCACCTGCCGGTCCTTCTCCTTGCTCTCCATGTACTTCCACTCTGGCTGATAGAGATAGGAGTGGAACTCGTGCAGCATCGGGACCTTCACATCCAAGGGGATGCTCATGTCATCCTCTACAGTGTCCAGGGCACGGAGCACCAGGTAGAATATACAGACAGCATGTCTGGGAGGGCAGAAAAAACAGGAATCCCTTACTAGGATAAACAGCTGAGATTAACCTCAGCAGAGCCATTTCAAGCTCAGTATGACACACGCTGGCACTGCCACGTCGTTGATGACTTTAGAAGACAGCAGCACTTCCAACACACCTGAGCTGGGCTAGGAAATCCAGCTTTTTCCTTCGTGAGGGGAAATATGGCATGGCTTTTGGCTTTCTAAGATGTGTAGCAGGGAAGGGTCAGCCCTGCAAGCAAGGCCAGGGCCCTCTAGGACCCAGAGGACAGAGCCTGAGGTCACCTTTTTGGAAAAAGCAAATATAAAATAGGGAAGGGGAAAAAATCAGCTGTACTTTTCCCATCACTTCCCCTTCTCTGCACATCCTGTTTGGGGGGAGTAAAGGGGTGCCCTACTGTGCAACAGGAACATCAGGACAGGCAGATAGAGCCAGATCATCCTGCATTTTATATCTTCATGCACAAGACATTCAAGCCAATCCACGTTTCCCAGCATCCCAGATGCTGGAGAGCTGCTTCCCCTCACAGTCCCACTGCCCCTGCCTTCCCCATCGCTGTTTCCTTCCCCATTCCCTGCCCTGCCCATCCCTGTCTCCACATTCCTGCAGCTGAAGCAGAAAAGAAAAAGGAAAAAGAAAAAAGAAAAAAGTTCCTGATGGCAGGAAACACTGTTTCCAGCACTAGGTTTTACATAAAATAATCCCTAGGACTCCATGAGCACAGTGATATGTCAAGGAGGTGAAGCATTTATTAATTGTTTAACAAATGGAAACTAGCTTGGACTGCTTGAACGCTAATTACTTGGTGACAGTGTTGTACTCCTGGGATGACAACGTGCAAGCAGGGATTAAGCATCCAGGGAAATCTGACTTGCTCCTAGAGCCAATACTGTTAAATTTGGCCTTTTTACCTTGATTGAAGTGTATTTAACATCTCGATCAAACCACACATCTTAGGGATCACGAGCAGCTCTCTCATTCCTGTTCCTTTGCATGACTGAGTTTTCCATTTTAACTGGGTTGCAAAGGTTTCTCCAACAGGATGTGAATGCCCAAGACTCCATCCCACTTCCAGCAGCAACTTCTGACAGCAGCAACCAAGAAAGGCAGAGCAGAACCTGAAATGTCCCCCCAGAAGCACCTCTCACAGTGGCATCATGCCAAGGGAAGAGCCAGCAGTAATTCAGAGCCCACCATGGTTAAAACACTTCTTTAACCCCGACTCTGCATCCAGAGCATAACTGCATGCCTGACTTTCATCATATACTGAATTTAGATCTGTGGCAATTTGGGCAAATCAGAGAAGAAATTCTTTACTGTGAGGGTGATGAGGGTCTGGCACTGTTTATCCAGAGAGGTGCTGGATGCCCCATCCCTGCAAACATTCAAGGCCAAGCTGGATTGGGCACAATGGAAGAGCCCACTTCAAAGAGCAAGTCTGGACCATCCCAGGGCTCAAGCTCCAGCCCTAGGCACAGTTCCCTTCTTCCCAGGTAAAGAGGTCTCCTTTTTCCTTGCCACCACATTCACCCTCTGCCAGTCCAAAGCTGCAGAACCTTCAGGAATGGATCCTAAAGGGTCCCACGGACAGGCAGAACCGCAGGGCTGGAAGTGGGGGAAGGCAGGAACATCCCTCTCCTCCTCTCCAGCACCAGAAGGGCTATGATGTTGGCTCACACTCCTCTCCACCAACAGCATTAAAGATATTGGCTCAGCTGCTGATGAAACTGCAGTTTTGAGCCTCCCACCTTCCAAGACAACGCCCTAACCACAGAGCAATGAGCTGGACAGGGCTCTGGACAGCAAAACATGCAGGTTATGGGGCCAAAAAAAATAAGCAAGAAGGAACCAAACATCTCAGCTCAATTCCCAATACCCTGCCTGGCTGGGGAAGCTCTGCTCCAAGCACTCATCCAGAAGTTCTCTGTTTTCAGCAGTTCCTCTGGGATGTATGTCTGTAATTCCAGGGGTTCAGTTGAACTCCCTGATAGGGTTAACATCAATGCAAGCACTTTTTTGATCCAGCAAAATTAATTCCTTTGGTAAGGTTGCTGCTCTGCCTATCTCTATAAACTCCCTATTTTGTATTTCCTTCTTTTGTCCCTAAATTCTCCAGCAGAGCTACTGTACTTTGAAAATGAGTTTCCCCTGATCCACTACAGAGCCAGCTGTAATTCAACCACCATCCCTGCACAGCCGTGGGTTGCAAAGATCCAGCAAGAGCATTTTTAGGATGCCAGGAAGAAGTTTCTGTGCCCTGAAGGGAGGAAGCCTTCCTGATCCCAGCAAGCTGCAAGGCAAGGATAAAAGAACAAAAAAGACAGACAAAGAAGATAACTGCAGGAAGATCAAGGCAAGCACACAGCAGACTGACAGTGCTAACAGGTTTCATGGTGCTTTCTTAATTGGCCTTTTTTTTCCTTATTTTCTACATTAGCTAATATAACAAGCATGGAAAAAAAAAAGTTTAATTCTTGGCCCCACTTGCACTTTTCCAAGCAATTCCAGCCAAAACCGCTGATTTTCTTTGCCTTTCCTGTAAACCAGGCTGCAGGCACACTGGACACAGCTGTGGGGCAACTGCAAAATGCCAAACCAGGGCTCAGAATTCCAACAAGTCACCCAGTGTTTGGGCACAACTGCTCAGCAGAACTGCAACGTGTCTGGTTCAACTTACAGAACCCTCTAATTTGATGATTAACCCATCCTGGGATTAACTGGAGTTTTACAGACTGAAATCAGTAATTACCATATGAATATAAGGAATTATATGGAGAATATTTACATGCAGGAGGCCCCGGGCCAGCTGAGCTTTACGTTCTCTGTTCCTATTCCCATCTGAAGCTTTCCCTGCACAGGGCAGCAAAATTTACACGGCAAAAAATGAGTGTGCAACAATGCAATGACTGCGGAGGGTTTGAGGCAGCTCCTTCCAAAAGCACCTCCCAGGCAGGGTCCAGACCCTCTGTCTGCCCCAGGTTTTTCCTCACCTCCTCCCTCTGTCCAGCCCGAAGGCCAGTGCCAGCCTTGGCACTGCTGGGACACATTCCCAGAGTGTCACACACGGCACACGGCCAGGCCCTGTGTTTAACAGTCTGCTGGCTGGGAAGTTGCAGTGTCTGTCCCAGGGCTTGCTCAGCCCAGGGACCCAGTTTGGGGGGGGATGTGGAACAGCAAGCTCGGACGTGAAAAACCCCACGTCCTGCTGCACGGGGTGGGGCTGAGCTGGGTGAGACCAGCCAGCTTCCAATGGGAGAGGGAGCATGTCCCAGCAGCTCTCCTAAAGAAAACTAGGATACGGGGGTACTGCATGGACCAACTCCTGCTAGCTCTGCTAGGGAGCCCTGGTATTGGGTGGCATCACACCCACCACCTCCTGGGGAGGTCCAGTGTTAGGGAGCATTGCATCCATAACCTCCTGGAGAGCCCCAGAGTTGGGAGGCATCCCACCTGTCATCTCCTGGGAATCCCCGGTGCTGGGGTGGCACTGTACCCACCACTAAACAGGGAGACCCAGTGCTGGGGAGGAGAATTACAGCCATCACCTCCTGGGGAGCCCTAGTGTCTGGGGGGCATCACACCCACCACCTCCCAAGAATCACCAGACTCGGGGTACCATCACCCTTGCCACCCCCAGGGGAGCCCTGGTGTCAGGGTCTCATCACACCCACCACCTCCCAAGGATCACCAGAGTCGGGGTACCATCCATCATCCCTGCCACCTCCAGGGGAGCCCTGGTGTCAGGGTCTTATCAACCCACCAGCTCCCAAGGATCACCAGACTCGGGGTACCATCCATCACCCTTGCCACCTCCAGGAGAGCCCTGGTGTCAGGGTCTCATCACACCCACCACCCCCAGGGGATCCCCAGTGCTGGATGGGGGGATCACTGCACCCCCACAGCCCCCCACCGCCGGACCCCAGCGAGCCCCCACTCACCGCAGCTCCCCATCCAGAGCCTGGATGACGGCGGCGAAGCTGCGGCTGGTCTGGTTGAGGTAGTGGTAGCAGGTGCGGAGACCACATCCCAGCGAGTCCTGCGGGCAGAGCGGGGCGCGGGGGCCGGGTTGGAACGGGGGGCAGGCGGGCGGCGGGGCGGGGGGCACCGGGGGCGCTCCGGGGTGATGCTGCTGCCGCCCCCGCCGCCGGCCCGACCCCCGGGGGGGGTTCCGAGGCGGGGACAGCGTCAGTGTCCGGCGGAGCAGGGACACAGCCCGCGATCCGGCTGCCATGGGGGCGCGGAGCAGGCGGTGGGGGGCTCAGGGCGCTCCGCCCCCGGCCCCAAACCCGCCCCTTAACCCGCCCCGTCCCGTGGAAGGAGCCGCTGCCATGTACGGGCAGCACCGAGGCGCTGCGATGCGCGGAGACCGGGGGGATGCTCGCAGGGTACCGGGACTGTGCCATGGTCGGGGCTGATGAGGTGCATCGCTCGTTACCGGTGGGATGCAGGCAGGGTATCCCTGAGCAATGCATGGGAAGCCAGAAGCCGGTGGGATGCAGGCAGGGTATCCCTGAGCAATGCATGGGAAGACAGAAGCCGGTGGGACGCTCGGGTAGCACTGGGGCTGTGCGATGCCCAGAGCTGGTGGGATGCTCGCAAAATACCGGGAACGAGTGATGCAAGGGATGCTCGGAGCCAGTGGGATGCATGCAGGTACTGAGCACCAAGCAGTGCTCGGGAAGACAGAAACAGGCGGGATGTACGAAAAGTACCGGCACAGAGCAATGCAAGGGATGCCCAGAGCCAGTGTGATGCTCGGGAGGCACCGGGGCTGTGCGATGCCCCCTGTCAGTGCGATCCATGTGGGGTATCAGCAGTGATCAATGTCCGGAGCCGATGAGATGCTCACAGGGCACGGGCACTGAGCAATGCATGGGTAGCCTGAAACCGGTATAGGATGCCCGGTGCTGGTGGGCAGAAAGCACCGGAGCCGTGCCATGGAAGCAGGGTACCAGCACCGAGCACTGCAAGGGATGCTCGGAGCCGGTGGGACGCTCGGGAAGCACCGAGGCTGCGCGATGTCCGGTGTCAGTGCGGTCCAGGTGGGATACCGGCAATGATCAATGCATTGAATGCTCGGAGACGGTGGGATGCAGCAAAGCACGGGATGCCCGGAGCCAGTGGGATGCTCGCAGGGTACCGGCACCGAGCGATGCACGGGAAGCCTGAAACCGGTATAGGATGGCTGGAGGCGGTGGGATGCTCACAGGGTACCGGCACCGAGCGATGCAAGGGGTACCCGGAGCCGGTGGGATGCAGCAACACAAGGGATGCCCGGAGCCGGTGGGATACCCGGGATGCACCGAGGCCACGCACAAAGCCGGGTCGGTGCTGTCCCCACCGGGGCCGGTCCTGGGGACAGTGGCCGTGCCACAGTCACCCATGGCAACGCCGCATCCCCCCACCCCGGGGGCACCGCGCACCGCGCACCGGCAACAACCCCGCGCATCCCTCCCCGCTCACCGGGTCGACCCGCGGCATGACGGCGCGGTAGCCGCCCATCTTGAAGCGCAGGAGGTTGTAGATGTCCTCGGGGTGGCCGAGCCATTTCCGCAGCAGCTCCATGGGGTCCCGCCGTCCCCGCCGTCCCCTCGGCCCGCTCCGCTCCCCCCCCGCGCCGCTTCGCCCCAGCCACGCCTGGCCCCGCCCACTCCCCGCCCCTCCGCCAATCGCAGCGCCGCTCGCATCGCTCGGTGGGGCGGGCGCCGCGCCCATTGGCGGAGGCGCGCTCGCACCAGCGCGGCGCCAGCCAATGGGGAGGCGCCGCGGCTGGTGTGACGGCCGGCGGCGGGCGCTGATTGGCGGGGGCGCGCGTGGGCACAGGCGGGGCGGGAAAGGAGGGGGTCACTGTTGTCATGGAAACGGGGGGCGGTTTGGCGTGAAAGGGACCTTCAAGACCATCGAATTCCAACCCCAACACCTTCCACTGTCGCTCCGAGCCCCGTTCAGCCTGGCCTTGGACACTCCCAGGGATCCAGGGGCAGCCACAGCTTCTCTGGCAATTCCAGCCCAGCCCCTCCCAGCCCAATCCCTTCCCAATATCCCACCCAGCCCTGCCCTCTGGCACTGGG
>JAWWTY010000106.1:113007044-113025483 GCA_035222235.1 Margarornis squamiger
TGCAAGGGGCTCTCAGGTCTCCCTGGATCCTTCCCTTCTCCAGGTGAGCCCCCCCAGCTCTCCCAGCCTGGCTCCAGCCCTTGGAGCATCTCTGTGTCCTCCTCTGGTCCCTCTCCAGCAGCTCCACATCTTTCCTGTGCTGAGAATCCAACAGATCCCCGCTCACTACCTTACCCTTCAAGGTTCAGCTTTTGGGGTTCTCCCCTGTGGGTGGTTTTATTCCAGCAGCTGGACTCCAAAGGTCATTGTAGGTCCCTTCCAACTTGGGATGTTCTACGATTGTTTTGGAAAGGCACCGAAAATTCCACGCCTCTTTCCCACACCTTCAGTGACACCTTGAAGGACACGATCAGATGGGACATTAACCACCTTCTCTGGCACCACAACCCTATTCATTAGTTTATTCAGCAATCCCTACAACGGAGGGGTTTACCTCCAGCATTCCCAGTTGATTTGCAATCTTTAGGTCCAGTTCCCACTACAGAGAGCCCAAGGAAAGCTGCTGGTACCATCCTCTACAGGCAGCACCAAATTCCACGCAGCTGGAATCTCCCAGTACGCCTCAGGGTTTAACCAAGGAACTCCCAGAAAAGACACACTGAGCTTAAGGTGAACATCACCAGTCCTAATTCCAGCTTTTAAATTTTCACTCAAGTAAGCAATTTATTCATAAATTAAACACAAATTCAGGGAGAGAGGACAGCAGAAGCTTCTGCTTCACGTGCAGGGACACAGCCCAACAAAGAAGGGACCACACAATCTCTATTTCCAAACCTTTTTGCTTTCAGGTTTCCTTGGAGATCCTGAGTTTTATGCCATCTCTGTCACACACACAGTATTTTTAGTGTTTTTCACTTTTACAGTGAGATCTGGATTTGGGGGTTTGCCACAAAGCTGAAACCTGTGAACACAGTGATGAGCTCCACCAAGCACTGCTGACGTAGGTTGTGTCCCCTTGGAAGGAGGGAGCTGTTCCTCTAAGATATGACATGGGGAACAGCCCCTCACTTTTAACCACACCTAGCACACAGGTATTCAGCTCCAAACAAAAGCTGGATTATTAATTCCTAATTAATCAAGCTGTTTAGGCAGAGGGATACACTCTGTTCTGCTGACTCCACCAGGGTCAAGGGATAGGGTCACTTCAGACCACAGCAAACACCTGCTCAACACTCTACACTTTCCATCTGCTGTGATCTGAACAGGATGACCAAAATACCTCAAAAGTGGTCAAACTCTTCACTCTGTTCACTGTGAAAAAAAAAAAAAAAAGACATTTACAAGCACTTTGAGTCCTGTAACCTCCATCCAGCACTTAACTCTGCCAACTCATTGTCACCAAGGTCCAAACTCAGCAGCTGAAAGGAACTATGAAGACCTTCTCAAGGCAAATTAAGAGCGTGGTTCAGAGACCACCTAGCACCCTCATGGAAAGGAGGGATGCAAAGCCAGGTCACTCTGTGACTGGGGAAGGATCCCCATCTCCTGCCAGCACCTCAGGCTGGCACTGAGGACACCACCACGTAAGTCTCTTAAAGCCACCCGAGGGTCCCAAAGCTCCCTTCATCACCGGATGCCCGAGGGGACACTGCTCCCTCTGGTAGATGTGGAGGTGCAGCCCTTGGCCACGCAGCTTGCGGTGCAGCCAGTCGGAGCTGAACTGAATGGCACAGTCGAGCAGGCGCTCCCGGTCTGAGAGAGCCAAGAGAGAGCCTCGTGTTAACGGGTGGATCTTGGCCAGGTACAAGATCTCGTTCTTAATTATATTCCCTGGAAAGGGTCAGAAATAAGGAGACAGTTTCTAACTAAGATTACACAGACCTCTGGCACCAAACTGTGACTTTTCCCTCAAGGATCATCACAGCTAGCATGTCATTCCCTATATCAGAGGCAGCATGCAAAGAGTAAGAACTGGGATTGGACTGGAAGATGTTTTCCCTTCTACCCTTGAAGCAGACCTTGAAGATGACCACATACCCTCACAGCTGGATCAACCAGAAACCAGAAGGTGAAGGAGTAAAACTCTCAGACATTTAGCTCTGCAGAATCCCACCCACCTTCCTCCACTTCTTGCTCTGTCACTATTCCCTGGAACTCACCCAGCCCTGAAAAATATCTCTGGTCTAAGAGGGTGTAGCAGATGGGATTGGGTGCATGGAGGGCATCCAGGGCCTGCCCACGGTGGAACTCCATGGATAGGATGTCAGAAGTGGGATCAGCCCTCGGAGAGGAGCACCAGTGCATCCGGCAGTTGTAGAAAACAAGGAAGCCTCCGCTCTCGAAGTGCAGAATCAGCCTGGGAGAAGCAAAGAAGTGGAAATCTCTCATCAGAAACATCCCTAAACCATTTGTTCTATTCTGCACCAGGCCACTCTCTCAAGGTAAGATGGCATCTTTAATGATTTCAGCCAGCTTGGTTGTGATCCACAGAACTTGAGAGAGTTGTTTATTCTGCTGCCCTGTGGTCCCTGGATGACCAAGGCTCCATCAGTAGGATCCACAAATCAAGGAAACCAATGCCAAAAGTAGCACAGAAAACTGTGTCTAAAAATACTTGTGTAGAAACAAAGTAAAGCTTCAAAAGACTGCAGGATGGGGTGCATGGAGTGTGTCCCTAAAAAGTACGGTGATTCCAGCTACCCTAGATATTTGCTATTTATCCAAAGCTTTTTTTAAACACATAATTGGGAGAAACTGGCATTTTCAGGGCATGATTCAACCTGGCATCCTAAAACTTCTATTTTTAAGATAAAAATGTTAACTGAGCTGGTACTATGATCCTCAAGCTGGCAGGCAGCATGCACCCCACAATCCCACTGCGGATTCCCTGGCTGAACACACCCCACACCTACTCTCGCCATCTCTCATGCCAACTTACCTTAGGAATTACCAAAATAAATCAAGACTAAGAGCATCCCCACACAAATTTAGTTTGGGACAGAGGAGTGCTTCTCCAGAACGAGAGGCAGGGAGAGAGGGGGCTCCACGAAATACCTGGGTACAGGATCTTTCCAGTCCCCCCTTTTATTGGCTCTTTTTGCTCTGGAGAACTCGTTTGCCCGGACACTGCCGAACAGACCGAAGTGGAAGCGCAACCAGTTGCCTGGACCCTCTGCTGCATCTGGGGCTTCAGATCCTGAGTGCTGGAGTTCCTGCAGCTCCCCATCCTGGGGACATGGAGCACAAACCTCTTCTTGCCCTCCCTGGACAGCTGAACATGCCACAGCAGCAGCCTCCTTTTGCAGCACTGTCCCTTCTGCAGTTGGTCCTAAGGGACCTTCAGCTGCCACAAATGCCAGGTACAAGTTCTTCCCATGAACCTGAGAAAAGAAACCTGAGGTACTCGGGATGTACAAGTATCCATATAGAATCACAGAATGGTTTGGCTTGGAAGGAACCTTGAAGATCATCTCATTGCAACCCTCCTGCCATGGGCAGGGACACCTTCCACTAGCCCAGGTTGCTTAAAGCCCTGTCCAACCTAACTTTGAACACTTCCAAGGATGAAACCAACCTCTGGCTGTTTTCATACAAGTGACTATTTTCTACCACCTCTTTTAGAGGGAGGACACATCGCCCCAGACTGAACATGGGATTCATCAGCATCTAAGCCATTCCCTGTGATCCTCACAGCATCCCTTGTCTTTATGAAGCACAAGGTGCCAGGATGCCACTCTAATGTAAATCTCTCCCTGAGGCTTCTGTCAGGGCAAAAAGAGAAACACCAGGACAGACACTCAGGGTTTTGAAATCTTTCATCATTGTTTCTGATTCACCTCTCCACTTTGTGCTGGGTGCACTTCATGCTTCTTATTTTGCTCCCCTCTTTTAATCAGAGGTGAGGCTGCACCAGCATTTGGCCAGTCAGGGCCAAAACATCATCTGAGGGATATCAGGGAAGTGAAACCTGCAGCAGGACCAACCCAGTGTGACTATCTCATAAGGATGGCCAGAACACAGACATCTCAGCTTAGCAAGGAGAAACCCTAAGGGAAACACTCTCAGGTTCTGCACCTTCTGTGACCCAGATGCAGGACAAGGGTGGTTTTGCTCAGACTTCTCATGGATTAAAAAGTTCATCCTTTAGCACAGCTCACCTGGCAGTCCTGGAGCCTCAGGGCATTCAGGCCATTCACATTGATCTTCCGGCTGCTTCCCCCCACCTTGGCTACCACTTGTCCCACAAAAGGGGAGGTCAGCAGCTGGAACTTCCTCACTGATGGCCCCTCTGGCATCTCCAGCAGCTGTTGAGCAGTTAGCAGGTCAGTGTCAGGCTTCACCCTAGACTTGAAGGGAAGTTGCCACTCAGAAATACACAAAACCAGTCAGAGGCTGAGCTCAGCACAGTCTCCTCACCCCCATCTTCTTCCTTAGGTTGCTTGCAGGACCCGGGAGCTGGAGGAGTTCCCATCCTTGGGGATATATGTAATTTAATCTAATATAGCTCTGAACAACCTGCTCTAATGGCAGTTTTCACCCTATGAGCAGGAATTTGGGGCATCTCCAGAAGTCCTTTTTCTTGGTCTAATGGAAGGTGTCCCTGCCTATGGCAGGGGCTTGGAACAAGATCATCTCTAAGGTCCCTTCCAACACAAACCATTCTATGATTTTATGATAATGCCCCACAACCACCCATCTTTTTCCTGACATAGCCACCGTGGAAGGTGGAATTAGCACATCTCCACCCTTTTCTTTCCCCAGGGATTGCAATGGCATGAAACCAGTTAGGGAGCATTCCTACACTCTATGAGCAGCATCTGGGATCAGAAGAATGTGATGAGGGGGAGGTGAAGGAGCAGCATCCTACAGCATCCTGTGGCTCCCTCCAGGAAGTCATACCAGTACATAAGGAGTTATATCTGGCATGAAATCCAAGTCACTGCAGTTCCTAGGATTTCTACCAGGACTGGATGTATAGCAAACCAGGTTCCAGGACCAGGAAAGCTCAGTCGGGTTTTCATCCCACAGTGCCAGTTCTCCCAGAGACCAGTACGGACCAGAGGCTCAACTTCAGTCTCCACAGCTCTCAGAACCTCAGGATCTGAGGTACCTGGCCCAGCTCTGAGACAGCTTGATGTGAAAATCAACAGCAGTCCTGGGGTCCCTCACCAGAAGAGCCATTCCCACCTCACTCCAGCATCTCAGCTTCTCTGCTGCCTGGGCTGGCTCAGAGACAGCAGCCAATGTTTGCATCAGCTCAGAGTGATTAAAACCAAAGCCTTCAGTGCCACAAGCTCCTGCCATAGTGAAGGGACAACTTCTGGCATGACTGTGAGGAGTAGCAAGGTGTGGGCATACCTTCAACAGGAACAGACAAGGCAGCAGGGCTGTAAGAGTCTTCCCGTGCTGCAGCACAAACCAAATCCCTTCTGGAAAAGCTCACAAGGAAAACACATCAGGGAACATTAATGTCTTAGATCCAGGTAAAGATATAAACTGGTCACACAAACTAGCTTTACCAGGGTAAAAGATTGAGCTTTAGTCCTCTGTCTCCAAGGACATGGGATAATTATCCACAGGCCTGCTCCAGTTTCATTAAAAAAAAAAATAAAAATTGCATATTGTGATAATCAAGAGGCAGACTAAGAGACAGCTAAAGAGATGCTTGTGCTGCTAAAGATACCAAGACTTTGGATCCCTGAAGCAGCATTTGGCTGCTGGACACAGGTCATCCAAGGGGTCTGCCCCAGTTATCCAGGCACTGGCTTCGTGCCAGGCAGCTGCTGAGTCAGTTCTTAACAGGCTCATGGTGAGAGACTGGAAGTGCTGGGCACTCTGTAAGGTGTTACTGCCCACATTCCCCCAGCTGTAGCCCCTCTGACAGCAGAGAAATGCTCCTCTTCAAAAGGAGAGACTTTTCTATTCCCCAGACTACCAAAAGAACCAGTCTCTGACCCCCTTCTCTCCACTTCACCTTCTTCCTCTAGACCTACTTCAGACTCTTCCAAAACACTCCCCACTCTGAGAAGGAGGAGGAGGAGGAGGATAACCCCCCCCAGCCCTCTGCAGGGCATGACACCCATCTCCCCAGGAGCACGACCACCTGAGCTGGTACCTCTACAGGTCTGGGACACTGAGACAGACCTCCAAGAGACATCCTCCCCCTGTATGGGCTCATTGCCAGTCCTCAGGCAGAAACCAAGCACCCACAGCAGAACAGGGCAAGGACAAGGCTCATCCACCCCAACCCAGCTCTGCCAGCTCACCTGCCCCCAGGGACTGCAAGAAGCCCCACTGTGACCTTACACCCCTGCACAAGGCTCCTGCAGGGATTTCAAAGCACAGCCCTGACTCTCCACATGGCAACCATGGGGGTGCAGAGTTCCCCATCTTCTCACACTCAGTCAAGCATCAATTTGGAGCTCTCAAAAACAGCTGAGCCCCGAGTTCCCACCCCATTGTCAGCCAAGTCTCCCCGGGGCAGGGGAGGCACCCACTGCACTCCCCACATTCCTGCATTCCAGCTTTTAAGCCACTGCTCCCCCCAAGCCCACCCTGTGCATCCATCTGGGGAGGAGGTCTCCCCTACTTCACTGCCCCCTCCTCCTGCTCCTCCATGTTCCACAGCCCTTTCTCTGCCCCCAGTTCTTCCTCCAGCAACCTCCCACAGCATCCTCATCCTCTCCCTACCCACCCTCAATAGGACCGCAGGCAGCCAAACTCCTTGCACCCACCTACTATTACAGAGAAGGAGCACCCTCCTCCCAAATAGCAAAGGAGCCATCCCAGTTGGCTGGTGCGGGAGGAATGGGCGGGTTTCAGGGGCTCATCTCACTCACCCCACTCCCTGTGCTGGGCTCTAGGACCTGCTTGGACTAGGAGGGAACCTGGGCACCTTTGGAAGAAGGCTGGGTGCTTGTAGGAGGGCTGGGCTCATCCAGTTCCACCCTCTGCAGGAGCACAGCCCTTGTGAAATGTGATTTGGGCTTGAGGGTGTTGCCTCTGGGTTCAGCTGGAAGCATTTGGGCTTAACAGCAGCTTACTGAATGAAAAAATGGTAGTGAGAAGACCAAACCAATAAATTATTATTAGAGTGCCCTGAGGGACTTTCACCCTCTGTGCTGTTTTAGGGGTGTTACCAGCTGCATGGAAAACATACTGGGTGCTTTTCCTTGTTTGTATTAAAATCAGAATGATTTGGGTTGGAAGGGACGTGAAAAATCAAATCCTTCCATCCCTCTGCCATGAGCAGGGACACCTTGCACTAGAACAGGCTGCTCCAAGCCCTGTCCAACCTGGCTTTGAGTTGCTCCATTGCTGGGTCTGTCACTTCTGGAGTTTGTTACCCTGCATTGGCCATCCCAGCTCCTACAGATTGAGCTCTGTGTGGCTTCAGGGCTTGGAGACAAAGCTCAGTCTCTTGCAGTGGCTCGTTGCTTGGGAGTTGCCAGGTTTGAGCAATTAATTTCCTAAATATTTTCCCTCTCATTTATTATATGGTATATTTTTATAGGACAAGGAGTAAAGGCTACAAATTGAAAGAGAGGAAATTTAGGTTAGATATTAGGAATAAATTCTTTACTGTAAGCATCGTGAGACGCTGGCACAGGTTGCCCAGAGAAGCTGTGGCTGCCCCATCCCTGGAAGTGTCCAAGACCAGGTTGGATGGGGCTTGAAGCACCCTGGGCTAGTGGAAGGTGTCCCTGCCCATGGCAAAGGGTGTAACTGGATGGTCTTTAAGATTCCTTCCAACTCCTTAACATTCTATGTTTCTATGATTCTGTGATTTGGAAAATTATTTCCACTGTGAGGGTGATCAGACACTGGAACAGGAGCTCACAGAGGTGGTGGGATTTCCACCCTTGGGAATACTCAAAACCTGACAGAACAGGGCTCTGGAAAACCTGATCTCGTCCTTTTGGACTTAAAATTTTCCTGTAATTCTAACCTTATGAGCTCCCTGGGGCACGATCCACTGCACCATTTCTTCTCCAGGTGCACTTAATATCTTTTCATTTACACCCATCCCTCTCCAAGAAGCCCATGAGGGCAGACAGAGTGAAGCACAAACCCGGTTTTATTATCCTTGTTTTATTTCCATTAGTTCTAAAGGTGTAGAAGTTACGTGGATTGGTAGCCATACTACTTTGTAATAGATATTTTTTTACATCTTTAAATAATTACAGCTTGTTCAGTTGGTTGGTTTCCCTCTCCCCCTTGCAAATAAGTGTCTGCTTCCATGAGACCTTCCCAGATGACCCGGGAAACTTCAAACTTTATACATGGGGAGAAAAAAAGGCAAAAGAAAACACCACCCCTGACAAAGTCACAGCTTCAATGGTACATTAAGTTGTTGATTGGTTTTAAAGCTCCCTTGCAATATTCCTGAGCTCCTCCTGGTTGCACCCTCTCCATCCGAGCCCATGAGACTGCAAGTGATCCAAGGATCTCTTCTGATCAATTTACAAAGAATAACTGAAGTGAATCGAGATATTGCACTTCCACAAAGAGCAAAGACATTTAAGTGACCTTTCTACCCCCGGTCTCCCCATCTTGGTTTTCATCTGCTCATCTCACTTTGGTGGCCACTGAGCAACCATTGCCAAGGTCTGCTTTGTCACAACCAAACCTTGTGCTGCAAAACCTTTTGGCATCAAAATTTTCATGATTAGTGATATCTCTAAGGGAACAAATCCCCAAAATGCATTAGTGTATGTGCTGAAGTGTTTCACAGGAGTGGGCTTTTCCCAGGGGATTGTTCTCAGTCCTGCATTTGTGTAGGACCTGGCCTGGTATGGTCCTCACGAGGTTCTCCAGCAATAATAACAATAATAATAGCAATAATTGCCTTGCCTTAGTGGGTCTCTAATAATTGTATCTATTTCATTACCAAAGCAGGTTCTAAATGCCTCCCCCATCACGGGCAGGAAAGCAGAGCTCAGGTGGAACCCAGAGTTTTGTGAGTTGCCCCTCCTGCAAGAAGGAGCTCGGTGTCTTGAAAGTGGTGGCACTTTTATCCTCTTGTCCTTTGAGTATCCCTTCATCTGTCACTTCTGGAGTTTGTCCTCCTGCATTGGCCATCCCAGCTCCTACCTACAGTGGTCTCTGTGTGACTGCAGGGCTTGGAGACAATGTCCAACCTCCCACAATGACTTGTTGCTTGAGAATCCCCAAGTCTGAGCAATTAATTTACCAGTGATTATATTATAATCTAACATCTATTTGGAAAAAAATTTCCACTGTGAGTGTGGTCAAACACTGGAACAGGAACCCAGAGAGGTGGCAGAGTTTCCATCCTTGGGAATATTCAGAAGTTGCCTGACCAGGGCAGAGAAACCTGACCTAGCCCCTTCTGATTTAAATTACTCTGTAATTTGGTCATTACAAGCTCTGAAGAAGAGGACCTGTCAATTATGGTGAATTTGTACACCACCTAAAATGATGGTGCTGCATCTGGGGTCACTCTCTTGATACCAGGGTTGGCCAGAGTACAGCAAATGCTTCTGGATCAAAAATAGCTTTGCAACAGTTTTGGGTGATTAAAAGAACCACAGAACCAGGTGTATCCAAACTTCTACTGCTTCTGGTGCAAAAAGGGGGTACAAAAGAGCTGAATTCTACCTCTGAAGAGTTGTCCTCTACCTCTAAAATTGTGCTCACATCCCCCAGGGCTTCACTTTTTGAAAACAGGCATCTTGTTCTGTTCTCAGGGTCTTGTAATGCTCCTCACTCTCTTTCAAGAATTATTTTTTAAAGCTTTAAAAAAGGCTAAAAAACAGTTAATAGATCTCTACTGTGGTCATTTAGATAACCTAAGGGAGCATAAGGCAGACTAAGGTTCTGCAGGGATTTTCTCCTCTGGCATTGCAAGCAGAGTCCTTTATGACATCTTGGAGTGTGTTTTAAGGAGAAAAATTCCACCACGGAGTTTGGTTTAAAGGGAGGAGGAGGAGCACAGCAATAAGGCAAGGTGGGCAGAACCACTGGCAGCATCCATATGGGAAGAGAAACCGGGGGTGTGGTTGCTCTGGACTTCAGCTCCTCTTCAGAAGGCCACCTTCTCCACTCCCTCTCAGGTTATCTGGGGTAGTTCTGGGTATCTCAAATGAGTGCATGAGCCAAGTGGTGTTTTGTGGTGCAGGCTGCTCTGTTATGGCCAGGAATTCACAGCCAGATCCCAAGAGAGCTCAACTGTCATTTACGAAGGAATTTAGTTCAAAGAGGAGGCTGCCTAAAAATCTTCATGCCAATGGAGAAACACCTTTATGTTTTCACCCCAAATTCATACTTTTAGGTGCTATTCTCCTTCTCTCTGCAGCCTGTCAGGCCTGAGCAGAATCCCAGAATTTCATTTATTCTTATTCATGTTTCACGAATATCTTTTCCTCGTCTGTAATTAGCACTAATGAGGCTAAACACTGCATTAGCTCAGCAAGATAGGTTGGGAACTCTGGTGCAAACACCATCCAGCCGTTCCCATGGCATCATTGCCATGGTGCTTTTCTCTAGGGAGTGCAGAGGTTCTGTCATCCCTCCAAATCCCTGCAAATCTGAGTTACAGAGAGCACAGGGAATGTGGAAGGGTCTAGATCTGTGCTGTGACTCCAGTCCTTGTCTTTACCATGACCAGTCCAGTTGAATCCTTCTCCTTAAAGAAGCTAAGGAGGAAAACGGTGAGTTCAGACAAAGACAACACAATGCCATTCTTTTCCATCAGACCTGTATGTGGCTTTCCTCTTCACCAAGCCAGGTGTTTGGGTGGAAACACTCCTTGTGGGAATGTTAAATAGCAGGAGACAGGATGCCACGTTTGGGAGGGAGGCACAATCCCTCTCAGAGATTTTCACTTGGTAGTTCCATACTCGAGTTCTGGATGCAGGGAGGAAAAGAGAGGATCTGGGCAGGCAAGAAGGGGAACAGAACTTGGGAGTGGACAGAAACAAGAGTGGAGAATCTTGTAGCATGAGGTCTCCCAAAAATTCCCTGCCTAGACAGGCAAAGCTCTCTCTCCTTGGAAATATTGATGAAAACATCATGGCAAGCATCTGGTGAAGCACTTGGACTGCACAGGGAGCTGTGGCATCTGCGATGCTGGAGTTTGTTAAGCACATGCTAAAGACAGATCAGGCAGGGCTGGGTTAGGCAGAAATGATCCCTTTGGGATAAGGGAACAAGTCAGTGAGCTCTTAGCATCTCTTCCAACTCCATTTGCTAGGATTCCCTGGTTCCTGAGAGCCTTATGGGCAAGAAAACAGATGAGTCTTGTTTAGTACTCATACATGAATGGAGTTATGCTTCTCTTGCAGGCAAGCAAGTCTGTGCACATGTTTGGTAAAGAAAACAGCCCCTGCCACCTCCGTTAGAGGATGGAGCCTTTGCTTGTTGCCAAAGGTGAAATCCTAAAGGATTAGATATGCGAAATTGTCACGAGCCAGCTGTAGGGGGGAAAGTGGGCACTCACAGTACAGCCAAAAAGAAGTGACAGTCAGATTTCATCAATGACATCCAAACCAACATAAAAGTAGGCAAAACAATTAAATTATCTGTCTCAAAAGCAATGGCACAGCAGCGTTAGAAGAACATCTTTCACTTGCTGTGCGCTTGAATCATATCTAAGCCTGGCTTGTTTACTATCCATGAAGGAAGAGCCCAGCCATTTCCTCCAGGATTCGATTACCAACGTGGGTCTCCTCTACCTGCTTCCAGCAGGTTGCTTCTTCCAAAATCCCATTTTGACTTTGGACAGACCTTCTCCAGGCTGAGCCAACAACCTCTTGGAAACACAGTCCCATGATTTCGTAATGATAAATAGGAAAGGAGTTACTATTAAATACGGACATTCATCAGCTTTCCAGACCATCTAGGAAAATAAAGACAATGCTCTACATGTGTGAGCTGAGGAGGGGGAGGTGTCTCTTTTTTTTTCTCTGCCCTAGATCATATCAAATCCACTAAAGCCGCTAAAGAATCTCTATTGAAGTCTGTTCAGCAAACTGTTCTGGAACTGGCTCCGTTTGGTGGAAGATCACTGAATTTGGGTCATGAGAAAACTGTGGCATTTTCTTCTGTCCAGGGAAAGAATGGGTGGTGACAGAAGAAAAGAAGTGTCTCTGCTCCACCATTGTCTGAGTCTCAAATGTCAGATATTTTTTAAATAAAACTGAAGAACTGGGTCCATTTCTGTGTTTCTGTTTGTTTCATAGAAGGCAGTGACAATCAAGTAGAGAGGCTCATTTAAAGTGGGGACAAATGCTTCAAATCCAGTAGGTTTGAGATTTTAGTCTTCTCTGTCTGTTCCATAAGAGCTCTCCTGGACCTCAGATAAGTCCTCTTTACCTCTTTGCTGGAACATCTCACAAAGGGGAGAGAAGGCAGGAGAGCAAGGGAGGTGGGAAACAACATTGACTTGGTGATTACGTGGCATCCTCTTCATCTCTCGAGCGGATCAGCCTGAAGTCGGTGGGTGGAAGCCCAGGTTATGCAGTTATGATATCCCCATGGTTTTCAGCTAACACCAGGCTGTTCCAGGAGTCCTGTTTGGAGCTGCTTTGGGGAGACTGGCTCATAGTTGACTGGTAACCCTGCGGGGAAAGCTTCAGAGCTGAGATCGCAGGGTGAATGGATGATCCATGGCCGGACATGGCAGAGACTGAGAATGCCTAGGGGAAAAGGAGAATCCTGTGAACAAAGCTTCAAACCATAGAGGACCGTTTAGTGTGGGCTGGTGCTATTGTAATAATGTCTGTGGGTTTGCTGCAGACTGCAGACTGCAGCTTCTGTGTGATACTTTGGGCAGGCTCTTTCCTTCTTTTTCTAAAAACATGGAATCATACAATGGTTTGGGTTGGAAGGGACTTACAAGACCATCTCATTCCCACCCATTTCCATGTGCAGGGTCACCTTCCACTAGACCAGGTTGCTCCAAATCCTCTCCAACCTATCCTTGAAGACTTTTAGGGAAAGACTCTCTTTTTTTCCTGCTACTGATTACAGGGCATTTTGTTCTCCTCCAAATGTCAGAAATTATCATTTTACTTCCGAAGGTTTGAAATTTTACTGGCCTTGGGTTCTCCTAGCTTTCAAATGAAAACATGTTGGGTGAATCCATGTTGTGCTGGTTCCCAGACCTCTAGTGGTGGCTGTGCTACAGATCACACCACTTTACCCTGCAGCTCTCTGCCCTCATGCTCATATCACCCAAAACACAGCCACACACTGCAGAGAAAGTAGGGAGATATGCCAAGTTTTTCCTTGCTCAAGCCAAATCAAGTTTTAGAAAGATAACAGGCATTTTCTTGCAATGGGATCTATAGAGCTGCCCAACTAGAAGGAATTTAATGTTTTCTAAAAGCAGAAGTTAATGTTTTCAAAAAGGTTGTTACTTCCTGTTGTTTGTTCAGGACAGCCACGCATCATTGAAAAGCTTAATTGACAAAAATCTGGGGGTTTACTCCATCCTGAAGGTTAAATCTCTTCCTGTGAACTCCTAGACCCCTGAGTTGAAAAGAAGCAGCCTTTTTCCACAGAGATTCATAGAATCATAGAGTGATTTGGCTTGGAAGGGACCTTAAAGATCATCTCATTCCAACCCCCTGCCATGGGCAGCGACACCTTCCACTAGCCCAGGTTGCTCCAACCCCATCCAACCTGACCTTGGACACTTCCAGGGATGGGGCAGCCACAGCTTCTCTGGGCAACCTGTGCCAGGGCTTCATCACTCTCACAGACAAGAATTTTTTTCCTAGTAGCCAATCTAAGCCTATTCTCTCTGAATTTGAAGCCATTCCCCCTTGTCCTATGACTTCAGGCCCTTGTAAACAGTCTCTCTCCATCTTTCTCGTAGGTTCCCTTCAGGTACTTATATCTAAGTACCTAAGTAAGGTTTTGAGTATGTCCTTCTCCCCACGCCTACCGTCCTAGTTCCCACCTTTATCCCACGGGCAGCATCTCCCCTCCGTACCTGAGAAACCGGGCTGGGGTGCCCGTAGTGAGATGAGAGCCCGGGTTCTGTTTTTATGGGCCGCATTTCCTCGGTGGTCGTGGCGCTGCTGCTGCTGCTGGTGGAGCTGGTGGTCGGGGTAAGACTCTCACTGTTGGACGGCCCTGTGAGAAAGCAGGTGGTAAACCAGACTCCTTCCAAAAACCTCTCCGGGCAGAGCTGTGCCCACCCACCAAGGAGTTTGTGTGTAAGAATAGATTGAAAAATAGCGGGAAGAGCTTTGTTGCTGATGAAAGGCATTTAGATAAAACCCACTTTTTAAAAAAATCAGCCAGTTTTGTGGTTGGATCTCTGACTCGCAGGACATTGTGGGCAGAAACACAAGTGGACACACATATAATAAACTCCTCCATTCAACACTCACCTGCTGGTGTCTTTGTCTTGTTAAGATTCTTCGGCTTGCGCTTCCTCGTCTGAATGCCCTCTTTTCTCATTGCTAAAGGCCTTGGAACCTGTGGACCCAAATATAAAAGCCCATTGGTTTCTAAATGTCTTTAAGGTCACCTAGGAGAATCTGATTCCAGCTCTACCTTGTGGGCTCCGTGAAAACCAGCTGATTTAATTGAAAACAACAAGATGGTGCCCAAATTCCCAGGTCTCTTCTGTGTGAAGAGAGATGTCAAGGCTAAAAGATGTGCATCCAGATGGGAACAGGTAGGCAGTTCACACCTTGGGTACTGAGTGGTTTAAGGCCAGAAGAAACAACAACTTGTCTGATTGACCTTCCTGTTTAACTCAGAGCAGAAACATCTTTCTGGGTAATACCTGTTTTTTGGAAAGGTACCAAGCTTGTGTAGGGTGACCTTCCTTAGGAGCTGATCCCACCGAGGTGGGACAGTCAGAAACATGCTGGGAATTCTAGGAAGAATTGTTGTGTTTGATGAGGCTTCCCGCTTTGCCTTCCAGCTTTGACCTATCTCCCATGAATCCATCTATTCTGAGTCACTGAACATCACTGAGAGCAAATTTAGTCAGGCACAAACTGTTCAAGCAAGAGATAAAAAAAAAAATGAAGCAATTATTTATTGCTTTCTGTGACTTTTATTGTATTTAAAGGTGTATAAAACCCCTAGGAGCTGCAATCACAGAAGTCTGGAATGGTTTGGGTTGGAAGGGACCTTAAAGACCATCTAATTCCAACCTCTCTGCCATGGGCAGGGATGCCAATGCAATGAGGAATGGAATTGGGGTTGAGCACTTCAACACAAGGGTGTTGAAGGCCTCTGAATCTGTCATGAGGGTGATGCCATTTCCATTGACGGGTGGGAGAAGGGATGGAGATTTGCACCTTGAAGTCCTGCTATGCCTTGGCCTCCAGCAGGACTATTCTGGATATGTCAGATGTGACATCAATACACAAAGCCCCCACTGACAGGAAGAGACTCTCTGGACACCTGTGCAAGAAAAGTCACCTATCCATCCCTGATGAGACTGCAGCCCAGTCTTAGCTGGGATCTGACACCCTGATGGGGGAGCTCAGCCCTCCTTTGTGCTTCTGACTTGGATTTATTACTAAAGTGCCTGAATTTCGGTGGGAAGAATCTGGGTCTGGTTTTATTAGGTTTTAAGACTTTTTTTGCAAAGGGGACCTAATGAGTATGTAAGAAATGCCCTACATGCCTCACCTCCTGACAGTACAAACATGATGTAATGTTGAGGAACCCTAAAACCCAAAGGGACAGCAGGAAAAACAGCAGCAGGAGAGCACAGAGATGTGCAAAGAACCCAATCCCCGGCTTGGTGCCATGGATACCCTCTGGCAGAGAGTAGAGATCACTGTGGGATTTACCCCGTGGAGCTTCATGTAGAGTCCACAGGCGTTGCAGACGGGCTCCCCCTCGGCGTTCCTGCGCCAGAGCGTGGTTGTGGTCGTGTGGCAGTTGGCACAGGAGAGGCCAACGCGGCGAGACGCCGACTGTGGGGACATGCAGAGAGAGAAAACACATCAGCCCTCCAGTGCTGCCCACCAGCAGCATCCCAGTTCCCAAGGAGGTCACTCCAGCACACCTCCTTCCTCTCCTCTTGCGTCTCTTATTTCTCTGTCTTTTCCTCTTTTTGTCTCTTGCAGTGGATGACACAACTGCCTTTTTCTAACCCTGCTTGCCTTTTGGCTTCTGCTGCAGTGGCTTTCCACTGCCTCCAGAACATCTCAACTGTCCTGAGGCATTTCACATGGTGCCAGAGACACAGAACAGAATCAATAGAGTCATTTAGGCTGGAAAAGACCTCTGAAATCAAGTCCAACCTTTAAACAATCTCCACCTTGACAACCAGCCCAGAGCACTGAGTGCCACGTCCAGTCATTCCTTGAACACCTCCAGGGATTGGAACTCCACCAGCACCCTGGGCAGACCCTTTCAATGCTTAACCACCCTTTCAGTGAAGAAATTCTTTCTCATGTCCAACCTGAACCTCTCCTGACACAGCTTGATGCTGTTTCCTCCTGTCCTGCCACTTGTTACTTCTGAGAAGAAGCCAACTTCCACCTTTCTACAACCTCCTGTCAGGGATTTTAGAGAGTGGGAAGGTCCCCCCTGAGCCTCCTTTTCTTCAGAATCACACATCACCTGAACAGAGCCCCAGACCTCCAGCAGGTCCAGTAGCAGCTTAGAGACCCACTGCACCTGTACACACCTCCACTAAGGTGTCTGGATCTCAAACTCTCCTGTCTTTTCAAGCTCCCAAACCCTTCACCTTCCAGGCATCGTGGCTGTCCCAAGATGAATGTTACATACTCCTTGATGGCTTTGTGTGATGTGGCTCATGTGGCTTGAGGGGAAGACAAAGAGAGCTTCCAGCTGCATTCTCTTCCTAATAATGTATGGGATAATTATAGGAATCCCCACTAATGAATCAGTGCAGGCAACAGACCTTCTCAAGTTCCTTTTCTGAGTGAACTCAAAAGGCCACAGGAGAAAGCAATGGGCTTGAAATCATAAAAAAAACCCACAAATTTTGAGCTTAGAAGCAGAGTGGGAGGTGGAAGAAGAAAAAAGCACATCCTCCACTCCTGCCTGACTCTTCCCAGAATCCTCCAAAGCTCAGGTCTTTGAGGCTGAGGGTAAAGTCTGGATGAGCAGGGGACAAATTGCCTCTTTGCTTGCTGATAAATTTGGGACTGAACAGAAGGATGAGAGCTGTGTGTAGATGTTTGTTCTCATGGATTCTGCAGGGAGGAAATCTGGTGGCCTTGGACATCCAACCAGCTCTGCAGCCCTGAACAGCCCAGCTGGCAGCTGTGTAATGGGGTGAAAGCCTGGGAGGTGAGGACCTGGCAGCTACCAGGAGTTTCCTCTGTGATCTTTGCCACAGCTTTCTCTCTGGGTCTTCTCCCTCATTATAAAACGAGATCAGTTAATCTAAAGCTGCAGTACAACAAAAAGATTGAAACTCAAAGTAGTTCATAAGACTTTGAAAGCCGGAAACTCCTTTGGTGCAAAGAAACCAAATTTTCGTTGTAACCTCACCATGTTTGAGCTTTGATCATGGGCCTTTGTAAGTGGAGTGAGAGCTTAAGAGAGAATTTGCAGCAAACATCTCCCCATGCAGGGCTCTCTGGAATATCTCAGTCCCCCAAAAAATTTGGTGACACAGTCACAAATTAAACCAAATCCCTTGCAGTGAATATATTTATTTAGGCAGACCAGTTGGCATTACTTTCACCACATGCCCATGCTGCATTCCAAGACGTGTCCTCCTTCTCTTCATGGAAATTCTATTCTAGAGGAATAGAGAAGGAATAGAGGAATTTGGCCATTTTTGCAAGATTTCCAGATTGCTGGCTGCCCAGCCAAGTGACAAAAGTGCACATAAAGATCTGCACAGCTCATGGATTTGTACTTCTTATGGATTTTCCCAAGCCTTACCCCGAGGCTGTGCAGAGATACCAACATCCATCGCTGTAAAGAACCATCCCACAGGCTGTTCCTGACTACACAGATGTGCCCAAGGATAACGTGTGCGCCAGGAAATGAGAGAGGGAAGCTCCTGGGTGTGAAGGTGAGATCCTGCCTGGATCAGTCGGTGCAGTGTCTGGAAGGAGTTTTCACAAGAGGGCGCTGGGTGCCTGTGGCTGGTGGCAGCGCTCAAGCTGCCGGTGGCATTTCTGACACTGCCAGGGGACGGCTGGGTTTGAGCACAGACAGGTCTGAGCGATGCAAAGGGCAGGGCAGGTTGGGGATGGATCCTCGTGGAAGGCAAGGAGTGGGAAAATCTGGCTCTGAGAGGTGCCTTGGTGGCTCTTTTCTGCCTGAGGTCATGATGGACTTATGTCCCTGGGGACACAGAGAGCTTCCCAAAAGCTGCTTACCAAAATGGGCAGGGACAGACAGAATACAAATGCCAAGCCCACAGAATCATAGAATGGTTTGAGTGGGAAGCACCCTTAAAGCTCATCTCATTCCAATCCCCTGCCATGGACAAAGACACCTTCCACTAGCCCAGGTTGCTCCAAGCCCCATCCAACCTGGCCTTGGACACTTCCAGGGATGGGGCAGCCAC